>CAKZFG010000002.1:0-307500 GCA_936439885.1 Nowickia ferox | reverse complement strand
GAAGAAGACTATTCACATGCACAAAAAGTATGGGGAACATTTAGTTGTAGAACCATACGTGACTACATGAGTTTATATCTTAAAACTGATGTTCTTTTGCTGACAGATATTTTTGAAAACTTTCGAAAAGTTTGTAAAAGAATACATTGCCTTGATCCACCTCATTATTATACACTCCCAGGTCTGTCTTGGGATGCAATGTTGAAGCATACCAAAATTGAGTTAGAGCTTCTAACAGATCTGGAAATGTATAATTTCATCAAACGTGGCATTCGAGGGGGTCTTACACAGTGCTGTAAAAGACATAGTAAGGCAAATCATAAGTATCTGAGTACTTATGATAACACGAAACCCTCTGAGTTTATTTTACACTTAGATGCAAATAACCTTTACGGTTGGGCTATGTCTGAATATCTTCCGTCGGTTGGTTTTTCATGGACAAATGAGTTTATTCACCCAAATGACATTCCATCTAATTCGGAAATAGGTTATATATATGAAGTTGACCTAGTTTATCCTTCTGAGTGTCATGATCGCCACAATGACTTGCCATTTTGTGCTGAAAACAAAATAATTGGCGGAAGTAAGCATGAAAAATTAGTAGCCGATCTTTCAAATAAAAAGAGGTATATAATACATTATAAAACCTTGGAACAATGTTTGGGTAATGGTTTAGTTTTGGAGAAAGTTTACCGCATTCTTCAATTCAAACAAAGACCATGGATGAAATCATATATTGATTTAAATTCACAGTATAGAGCTAGAGCGAATAATTCATTCGAAAAAGACTTTTTCAAATTATTAAATAATGCTGTGTATGGCAAAACCATGGAAAATGTTGACAAGCGGAAAGATGTACACTTACGTAGTGAATGGAGTCGTACTAACCGCAACCATTTAGGTATAGGAGAACTGATATCCAAACCGAATTTTCATAGCATATCACAATTTACGGACTCAATGTGGGCTATACAAATGAATAAAACTTTAACATATTATAGTAAGCCCATTTATTTAAGTTTCTGTATATTAGAACTATCAAAGTGGAAAATGTATGATTTCCACTATAGTTACATGAAACCAAAATATGAAGAGAAAGTAAATTTGAACTATATGGATACAGACTCCTTTATCTATTCTGTTCAAACAGATGATTTCTATAGTGACATAAGGGATGACTTGAAAGATCGGTTTGACACTTCGTCATACGCAGAAAATAACCCTTTTTATTTCCCGCTTTTAAATAAGAAGGTATTGGGTATAATGAAGGATGAAACAGAGGGGAAGTTTATAACCGAATTTGTTGGACTAGCACCAAAAGTTTATTCATACACCACTGAAGGTGGTGAAAATGTTAATAAAGCAAAGGGGGTTAAGAGGTGCATTGTAAATAATTATACTCTAGATCAGTGATAGCCACTCCATAGCCTCGCGAGGCAGCAATAATCGTATTTTTCACACAGACACGGTCGGCAATTCGCATGTATACAACAACTTTGTTCGTTTCAAAACATCAGCCTATCATCAGTCTCTGCTCAAGCTTTGTGAAAGCAACACCACACACGCTTGTTTGGCTTTGTTTTTGTTTTTTTTTCGTAATCAACACAAAAGCACACAGAGCAACAATGTTCAATAATTCTTGGGAACTGGATTTTTTTTTTTTTGAAAATCGTGAAAGGAAGCCGCAATGTTATATTTGTTTGAAGCAATTAGCAAAAGGCGACAAATTTAATATAAGGCGGCATTACTTGTCATGCCATATTAATTACGAAAAATACAAAGATGATGAAAGGCAAAAATTGCTTGATGAAATGAAAGTCAAAGTCCCAAGTAAATTTGTAAAACAGCCAGATCACATTGAAAAAGATGATGATAGCGAAATATTAAAAGCTTCTTGCGTTGTTTCACTTGCGGTGGCAAAGCAATGTCGCCCGTATGAAGACGGCATTTTTATAAAACATGTTTTGCAAGACGTTTTAAAATGCTTTGCCAAAGTTGGGGAAGATACGGCTGAGCTTGTAGAAGCGATTCCATTATCTGGCAAAACTATTATGCGCCGTAATATAAAAATAAGTAGTTTTTTATTTATAGCTGTGCAGAAACGCCTTAAAGAGTCATTGTTTTTTTCTATTAGCTTAGATGAGAGTACTGACATAAGTGATACTAGTCAATTAATAGTTTATTTAAAAACAATACATGAAAATTTGGTTACTTATGAGGATTTTTTTGGATTAGTTCCTATGAATAAATATGTAAATGGGCAAACATTGTGGGAAGCTATTAACAAAAAGGTTTTTTCAATTGGGGACCAAAGTAAATTAAGTGCTGTCTGTACTGACGGAGCAAAGGTGATGGTGGGGAAGAAGAAGGGCTTTATTGGGTATTTAACGCAACATATTGACGTGCCATCATTTCATTGCATACTACATCAGCAAGCCCTGTTTGCTAAAAATTTATGCTTGAATGATGTAATGAAAATATGTGTACAAATTATAAATAAAATCAGAGGAGGCCACAATGCGTTAAATCATAGAAAATTTAAAGCATTTCTTGAGGAGGTTGAAGCCGACTACGCTGATATATTGTTGTATACAGAAATTAGGTGGCTTAGCCGAGGAAGGAGTCTGGAAAGATTTTTTGAACTTCGCGAGGAAATTTTAGAGTTCTTAAAACTGGATGAGTCTCCAGATTGTAAGAAATTTTTTTCACATTTAAGCGATAACGATTTTGTGATAAGACTAGCATTTCTTAGTGACTTTTGTAATAAACTTAACGAACTGAATCTTCTATTGCAGGGCGAAAATA
This sequence comes from Nowickia ferox, assembly GCA_936439885.1. Taxonomy (NCBI): domain Eukaryota; kingdom Metazoa; phylum Arthropoda; class Insecta; order Diptera; family Tachinidae; genus Nowickia; species Nowickia ferox. Next base: position 304,695 of record CAKZFG010000002.1, on the reverse strand, counting down.
AACACATTTTTGACCTATTCCCAATGATAAATCATTTCAAAATAAAATTAAAAATTTTAAATACAAAATTAACAAATAAAGACATAACATCACTGCCGAAAACTGCATCACTAAATTTACCTATTTCAGAATCCTTATTTCAAGAATTTCTCACAACAAATGAAACAATATTAAACAACATGAGCAATAGATTTCAAGATTTTAATAAAATATCACCGATTATTGATTTGCACAACAACACTATAGCTTGCGATGCAGAAAAACAAAGCCCTGCAATTCAAAAAGAAATAAAAGAAATGCTAGAAGATGATACATTACCTTTTGCGACGGGCAGAGAATTTTGGAAGCAAATTTGCATAAAACAATACCCGAATAGCACAACTGAAATATATAAGCTTTATTCGATGTTTGCATCCACATATAATTGCGAAAACGCTTTTTCTATATTAAAAATTGTTAAAAGCAAACATAGGAATAGATTAACAGACACAAACTTAGAAGACTTGCTGAGAATTAAACTTCATAAAACCGAAATAAATATAGATGAAATTTTAAAAACTTCTTAAACTTTCAAGTTCATAACTTATAATTGCAATGTTCATACAATTCCCCCTACTCAATATATTTCGGCATTATATAATTTTATATTATAACAATTCAAATATAAATATAACAAACAAATATATAACCTTTGACAAAACAACACTGAGTTGTGAATTTGATTTTTTTTTTTATTATAACACAGAATTGTATTTTTTTTCGAAAGTTTAAAAAGAAATATTTAATACTAGCTGGCCCGGGTACCCGGAGTTGCAAGGGATCCAATGATTTCATTAAAAAAAATTTATAAAAAAAACAAATTTGTAAAAAAAAAAATTATACAAAAATACAAAAAACAAAAATAAAAATATTGAAAACCAAAAAAATAATTGATAAAAAAATTTATATAAAAAAATTGTATGGGAGGTACCACGCCCCTTTGTCCAATCTTGACCTAATATAGCCTACTTGTCCTTCCTGGTCGACAGTAATATACTGTGAAAATTTCATGAAGATAGGGTCAGTAGTTTAGACGCCTATACGGAACAAAGATATATACATTCAATTTTATATATGTGTATATAGATTGTTACACAGTGTACAATTCGGCAGCGACCGCAGCTTCTGTTTGCGACCGCACACAAGCACATAATATCTTTGTGTGCGTGCGTTCGGGTCTTGACTATCACTGCTCTAGATGTATATAAAAATGTTTTATTCACTAAACAAAAAATTACAACATGTATGCAAACATTTACATCAAAATTGCATACTGTTTTAACTAAAGAAATAAATAGAGTAGCCTTAAGTTGTAAAGATACAAAACGTAGAATAAGTAATAATAATATTAATACATATGCGTGGCACCATTACCAATTAGAAAGCGGTAATGGTGAAGTAGATTTAGATTTGTTAATAAAAGAAATAGAAAGTAGTAACGCAAATTCAAATGCTTTGAATTTATTAATTAATGAAATAGAAAATTTAGAATAATAAGTGATTATATATAAATACAGTAATGTTTTATAGCAAATATTTCAAAATTTTTAAAAGTATTTGTAAATATAAAATAAGAAAAAATTTTTAAATAAATATTTGTAAATATTAAATTTTTTTTTTTTTTTTTTTTTTTCATGCGTATATTTATTTATTGTATCTTCAAAAAATGAACTAACAATAAGTTTTCAAATCTTAAATCTAGATATAATAATTAGGCCCAACCAGTGTCAGGCATAAACTTAGTGATAGTAATCAATAATACATAAATATCGTATTAAGCACAAAAATATTTTCAAGCTGTTTCATCTGGAGTGTTGAGTATTAGAGCCATAGTGTCCCTCTTTTTTAAGCGGATGTGTCCAGTAAAATTCAAGATGTTACGAGCAAGTGGATTAGGATGAGATTGGAGTTTTGTTAAGTATTTGCCTGCGTATTTTTTAATTTCTTCAGTCACTAGTGGCATATTTAAATCACGATGTAAATTTGAATTTTTGATGTACCATGGAGCCGATGTTATTAGTCTTAAAATCTTATTTTGCCTTCGTTGGATTCTCTCTATATTGGAAGCTGAAGCAGTGCCCCATAGCTGTATTCCGTAGCACCATATGGGTTTCAAAAGCGACTTGTATATTAAAAGTTTACAATCTAGACTGAGTGTTGAATTTCTACCAATCAGCCAATGTATCTGATTTAATTTAAGTTTCATTTGTGTTAGCTTTGAGTCAATATGGTGTTTCCATGTAAGCCGTCGATCAAGGTGTATACCAAGGTATTTTACATGTGAATGTTGAGGAACAACTTGATTGTTGATTCGAATTGGGGAACAAGTATCTCTTCGCAGGGTAAATGTTAGCTGAACACACTTTTGTTCGTTAACTTTAATTCTCCATAAGTTTAACCATAGTTCCAGCTGTGTAATATGTTCTTGTAGATATCGGGAAGCCTCGTGAGGGTTTTCGTGCATACTAAGGCAGGCTGTATCATCGGCAAATGTAGATGTATGGATATTGCTGCTCAAAGGCATATCACAAGTATAAATCAAATACAACACTGGCCCCAATATGCTCCCCTGTGGCACACCGGATGATATAGATTCGGGCACACTCATGAAGTCTCCTTCAACAACCGTGAACTGCCGGGTAGTAATATAACTTTCCAATAGCTTCAGAAAATTTATTGGTAGATATGATTTCAATTTTAAAATAAGGCCTTCATGCCATACTTTATCAAATGCCTGAGAAACATCAATGAAGAGGGCAGAACAATATTTCTTTTCTTCAAAAGTTTTTCGTATAAATTGAACCAATCTATGAGTTTGTTCAATGGTGCTATGCTGACTTCTAAAACCAAATTGATGGTCCGGTATGCACTCATTGTCAGTTAGAATTGGGGACAATTTTATCATGAGTAACTTTTCAAAGAGCTTTGACATTGTTGACAGTAAACTTATTGGCCTGTATGACTCAGCCTTGGTAAGATATTTGCCCGGCTTTGGTATCATTTTAACCTTGGCAAGCAAACGTTGTACAATTTTGAAATATTTTTAAAGTTAAATAAGAAAACTGTTTGTAAATAAAAAAAAATAAATGTTATATTATTTTTGAAAATTTCTTTTTCTTAATAAACGTATGTTCATTATCACTTACATTTTCCAATATGCATTCATTAAAATAATTTGTAAATATAAAATAAAAAATTTTTGAAATAAATATTTGTAAATATTAAATAAGAAAATTTTATTGTAAATATTATATTTATCTGCAAACGTTATACAATTTTTAAATATTTTTAAATTTAAATAAGAAAAGCTGTTTTTAAATAAAAAAAAAATTGTTATATTGTTTTTTGAAAATTTCTTTATTATTTATTTATTTCATTTAGTACATGGGAATGTGTAAGTATTACTATAAAGTGTTTAAATAATTTTTTGAACAATTCCAGTTAGTGGTGTATACTCCATCAATCGATCATAAAGAATCAAACAGTAGGCATTTGTATTTTGTGGTACCGGTTTACTAGTTTCGAACTCTATTTTAACATCAATAGGCCCGCTCTTTATCATTTCATTTTGATAGCTCACATGAATTACAATGATTGGTTTGTTTTTGAATTCTTCGCAGGTGAGAAGTGGTTGAGCTTCCCTCATATAGTAATTTTGTTGAAATTTTGCATACATATCATATAAAATTGCATAACGATTCTCATCAAATTTAAGGTTTAAGTCATCATATGGATAAGAGTCTGAATTTAAGTGTACTTTAATATTTTTTAAGTCTGAATGAATATATTTATTGTCATTTTCCAAAACTAATATTATAAATCTGGGCCGCTCTCTATTCAGTGATAATTTTACATTCCAATTGTGATTCCTTCCACCAGCAAAAGTGGGATTGAAATAACAATCCCCGCTGCGAAATGCAATAGGTAAAGAGAGCCACCTTTAATAACCTTCATTATTTGTAGTTTCTTAGAATCTGAAAGTTGAACGTGTGGAATTCTCCATGTTATGTTTGTAATAGATAAACTGAGAACTGCATTTGCATCTGTTGAATAATATGCATTTGTGTCACTTGAACTTCGTAGTAGAATAAGTTCATGTTTACTATTCAATATAATTTTATTGAAATCTTCAGCAAATCCCATTAGTAATTTTAAAGGTACGCAAAAATTGAATTTAGATATAGCTAGTTCCTCAGAAACACACCATCCAGCATTTCTCATCATATTGCTTTCAAATTGGTTTAATGAAACATAATTCTTGATTGTACTACATGTTCCCAAGTATCGGGTTCGATCAATTTCAACTCCATTAATTTCATAACGTATTTCATCAAACAAATATGCAACACAATTATTCTTCAGCCTTATATTTGACGATTCTTCACCTTTACTATTCTTTATACTTCCCTCTATAAATAAAAAGCTTTCCGAAGGTAGAACATATAAGTCTTGATTTTGTAGGGTAATTCGAATTTCATCATTGTTTTTAAATGACTGAATATATGGTACATAACTATGAAAGTCTTTTTTTGTTATACTCTCGTCCGAAAGCGGTTGCTCCAATACGTTAAGTATATCAGACATTTTTGTTTACTTTAAATTTAAGTAGCTTTAAGAATCTTTTATTTTCTTCTGTTAACTTCGGTCTTATAGCTTTAACGGTATCTGCAGGAATGTTCAGATTGATATTTCTTCTTGTGGTTTTATTATAAATTATCATTTTTGCCTTGGCCTCAAATGCAACCTTAGCGTTATCTCTTCACCTCTAAAGTTTATTAAACGTCCTTCTTGATCAACAATCCAAATTTTAAGATATGTTATTTCCTTAACGTTTACTGGTAGATAAACTAGATTATTAGGGTTCACGTCTAATTTATAACCTGGAGGAACGTCTAAAGCAAACTCGTGAAGTATATGTGCTGGAGAGTCATTCATGTATGCTCCTTGTATTATATTACATTGAATTTGTATAGCATTAACTTTCAGAATATTTACAACTTGATTAGATAAATGTACTACTCCTGCCTTTAAAGATTTTTCCGCAAAACCAAGCAATTTACCAATTGATCGCGTTCGATTAAAATAAATTATGTCGTGTGAAGAACTAATTTCTATTTGTAAAGTATTATTATTCGGTTCAATTATTATGGTTTTATTAAAATTAGTTTTTTTATATTGTGTAGTTATGTAATCGACAATGTCTTGCAACTCATAAGTTCCCATAGGGTCTTCAATAACTGCATCTCCAATATGGAAAAGATTATTATCGTAGTCTACATTCGGAGTAGAATTATATGAATGGAAGTCGATTAGGGAGCATTCATACTCATCCGTTAAAATTATAGGTGGAAAATAATTTGCTTTTAAAATTGAAGAGTTTGCGCTTAATGCTAATGTTATTGACATGGTGAATGCTCAATTGTAAGTGAAATAATAATGCTTTAAAGTAGTTGTTTAATTTATTTCTAGTTTATTTGCTTATTTTATAATATTTCAGTTTTATTTATCCATGAATTATGTTGACTTGGAAAACCTAACCATTTAACATATGCCTTATTTCCTCTAGTTCTCAATACTTTTTCAACCAGAAACGTGTTCGGAAAACGTGTGCTATGTATTTCCTCCTTATAGAAACCTCCTTTAATTTCATGTCCTTGATAGTCTTGCAACAAAAATGTTATAGGATAAGTGTTCTGTATCGATCTTATTTTAAATATTTCCTTTGTCCAGTTTGGAGTGTATCCCTTCTCAAAAACGTTTTTGTATTTACTAATGCGGACGTAATCTCCAACTTTATATCGTGAAGGCTTGAAAGTTTTCAAATTACTATATACAGTATTCAAGAGATGCTTTTCATTGTTATGAGTTACGTCATTTCATTCATTCTATTATACTTTTTAATCAAACCTTTATAAAAATCAATCCATTTATAAGTTCCGTTGTTACTAAACTCTTTCCACATCATCTCTTTCAAGGTTCTATGAAGCGTTCAACAATTGAAGCTTTCATTACACTATATGTAGGGTAGTGATTAATTGAATATTTTTGCATCAACCCTCCAAACTCTTTATTGAAAAACTCTCTACCATCATCTGTCTGTAAATTTTTAGGAACACGCCTCATACCAAGTATTTTCTTGAATGCATTACAAACTTCTGAGGCAGTTTTAGATTTAATTGCTTCAGCCCACGCATATTTTGAAAATGTATCTATTAAAGTTAACATATATTTATAATTATTATTATATGCTGAATAATTTCCCATTTCTACCAAGTCGGCTTGCCAGAGATCATCAATTCCTTTCATAATAACTCTGCGTCGTAAGAAGTTCTTCCGCGCTCGTGAATGAAGCTCATTAACTACTGCTCTTTTTTCCATTGTATGGTGATATTGTTGTCATTACGTTATATATATCTATTATTTTCTTATTTAAATCTTTTATTTCATTTCTTAGCAGTACAATTTCTTCACTTATTCCCCTTTTTAAATTGTCTTTCATGTGTCTTATTTGTAAAATCAAATAAGCTTTGTTAACAGCATCAAGTCCATCCAAAGGTGAAGGTACGTTTATAATCCTTTTATTATCAATGTTTATTTTGTTTTCATCCAGTGTAAAACCAAAATGCTTCAAAAGATATTTTCTTCTTCCTTCGTTACTAGACCTTTGATTAAAATAATGACCGAATTTGTCGACAGTCATACTCTTTGTTTTATCACCTCTACTCAATTATATTTGCTTCTCTCAATTCTTCAATTATTGATACTATTTCATTAGAATGATTATTATTTCCAGCTTGTTGTGATGCTATTAACAGTCTCAATCGATCTACAATTTCATTAGGATTATCCCAGTATATATAGTTTGGTTTATTAAGATTTACTCTCATTAAACCTTCACCAATGTGAGTAGTAGCAAATAATTTATTAATTATTTCTTTGTATTTGAAACCTCTATTTCCTTTAAGTCGGTTACTGGGATCGTAGTTTACTCTATGTGCATTTGTATCAATCAAAATTCGTTTATATATATCTAGTTCAGTTGAGTCATACTGTTCCGGCCTTTTGTGAAATAGTAATAAATAAAGGCCTGGAGTTAATGCCCAAGATTTATTTCCTATGGTTATTTTGTCATCACTTAGCTTAAGATATGAATTTCCAAATTTCCAATCACCATCTTCATCCTTATAAGGCCCAAATATGGTATCGAGATTTTTGTTTTCAAACAAATCTGTTAAATTAAATTTCCAATCATCAGGTTGGGAATAAAATGATTCATTCAAGTGTGAATCTTCTTTATTTTCACTTTTCCCTGGTAAAGGACTAAAACACTCTTTTTTAGTGGGAGTACTGGCAATAATCTTTTTCTGATGTCCTTTAAATTTACTATAATTTTCAGATTTAATTCTTTCATCAGAAAATTTCATTGGATCTAATGAATTTTCATCAGATAATTTTACAAGTTTTTTAAGTGGTTCTGTTATAGGTTTAAATGTATGTTCTAATTTATTAAACGATTCTGCTTCACCTTGTTTGATACTGTCGAATTTCTTTTTTAGAATTTTTCTTGATTTCACTAATTCTTTTAATATACTTTCTTCCATGTTGGCTTGCTGGAGAATAGCTCAGTTAGTAACAAATAGCTAAACAGCTTTTTTAAACAGCAAAACAACCTTTTTAAACAGCGGAACAGCCTTTTGAAACAGCTAAACAGCCTTTTGAAACAGCTAAACAGATTTTTTAACCGCTAAACAGCTTTTTTAAACAACTAAACAACTTTTTTAAACAGCAAAACAGCTTTTTTAAACAGCGGAACAGCCTTTTTAAACAGCTAAACAGCTTTTTGAAACAGCTAAACAGCATTTTGAAACAGATAAACCGCTTTTTTAAACAGCAAAACAGCTTTTTGAAACAGCTAAACAGCCTTTTGAAACAGTAAAACAGCTTTTTTAAACAGAAAAACAGCCTTTTTAAACAGCTAAACAGCTTTTTGAAACAGCTAAACAGCTTTTTTTTAAACAGCTAAATAGCTTTTAATTAGAAAATGTCCGCAGCAGTTGAATGAATATTTATAACTAAGGTTGAATGAAAACATCAAAGCCTTTTCTATAGAGTCCATTCCATACATCATCATCCTTGCTGATCACAAGAAATCCATATTTCTCCTTCCAACATTCATTGCATATATTATGAAACATTTTTCATATCACTTCCAACATAATCACTATAAATATGTTTTAAATTTAAGTCGTCTTGTTTAAATATTATGATAAAGTTTGCATTATCTCGTACTAAATGTTTAGGAATACGTGTATACGTTTGACACAAATAAAATGAATCAATGTCTCTATGACGACCCATACAAAAATATGATCTAATATTATTCTGCTTTTCGCATGCAACATCATTAAATATCATTACAGAGTTTGCCTTTGCTTTATCAGGTGATATGACATCTTCATTCTCTGTAAATGTGTAAAGACCTATTCCCTTTACTGATGAAATTAGTCTTTCTAGATACTTATATTTTGGCTGTTGTAATGACTTTGAATACAAGTAAATATTTTTAAACTTTAATCCATTTGGGCTTTCGATTAAACTGAGCATTACATTTGTTTTCCCGCAATTAGATGGGCCTACTAGTAATGCTCTTATAGAGTTTGGTAATAGGCAACTGTGTTTAGTTCGACTATTGTATTCAATGAAATCGAAATTTCTTACTAAGATATTTGAATGTTGCTTAATCAAATGCATCTTTACAACTGAAAGTTATATTAAACAAGTTTGAATTTACTTACAGAAATAATTAAAAGTATAAATGATTGTGTATTCAAATAAAAAATTTAAGGCGAAACAGACAGTTCAAGAAAAGGACTGGTAAACAGTTTGATTAATTCACTACCAGTTGAACTTCATTTGCCTGGATATCAATTTTGTGGACCTGGAACAAAATTAGAAAAATGGTTGAAGAGAGGAGATAGAGGAATTAATCCATTGGATGCTGCTTGTCGAGTTCATGATATTGCTTATTCTCAGAGTACTGATATTAAAAAACGTCATCAGGCGGATAGAGAACTAGTTAATAAAGCTTGGGAGAGGGTAACAGATAAAGACAGCACACTCGGAGAAAAAATAAATTCGTACCTTGTAACAAACGCAATGAAATCTAAAGTAAAATTTGGTTTGGGTGTTAAATCCAAAGACTTTAAGAAAACTAGTAAGCAAAACCATTTTCGTAATGCGATTAAAGCAGCTACAACTATCTTAAGAAAAAATAAGCCTACAGATACAAAAGATGGTATATAAACTGCGCGAAATGTTATTAAACGTTCTTTTCTTGGAAAAAAATCGTAAGTAAAAATTCCAAGAATTATCAGAGTTCCTAAAATTAGCGGCTTATTACCTTTGATACCGATATTTACAGCACTTGGAGCATTAGGTGCAATGGCTTCTGGAGGTTCACAAATTGCTAAAGCCATTACTATAGCTAAAAATGGTAGAGAACAGTTGGAAGACAATAAACGTCATAACAGAGCATTAGAGGCAATAGCAATAGGAAAAGGTCTCTATCTGAAACCTTATAAAAAGGGATATGGAATATTTTATACAAAAACTACATCAAAAAACTATTAAATCAGCTACCCAACAGACCATTAACAGATATGGATTTAAGAACTTTTGGAAAGAAGCATATTCTTCACTTTAGAGGAGTTTATGTGAGAGATGAACTTCCTAATATTCCACGGAGGATAGAGTGTGGAATTATCAACTTAGACTCTAATACCGGAAATGGTACACATTGGGTAGCATATTATAAAAATAATAATAATGTGGAATATTTTGATAGTTTTGGTAATCTTCAACCACCCTTAGAAGTTTTAAGATATTTGGGAAACAATATAAAGTATAACTATAAGAGATATCAGAAATTGAATGGATTTAATTGTGCACATTTATGTTTAAACTTTTTAATAAAATCCGAAATAAAAAACAATGTGGAATAAAAAAAAACAGAAAAAATAAAATTTGTTTAATTAATTTATGTATAGTTTTTATTTCATTTATTATCCATTCTTAGCAATAGTAGTATTTTTACGTCTGTTACAATTTTGTTTTGCATTTTTTTCCTATTTTGTAACAAAGACGTGTCAGATCAACTTCAATATCTTTTTCATTAATTCCTTTTATTTCACTCAGTTGTATACTAGTTTTTCTTAACATAGAACACGTTGGAATATAAAAATCATAATAAAAATGTAGAATTTGTTTCCTGAGGATGCCGTTCCAACATAAAATTGAAGTTAGAAATATTCCAATACCAGGTAGAGACTTCCACGTATCTGGCTCTATTTTAATTTTGTAGTTGTCCTGCTGAATAATTAAACGATAGCTACCGTTTTTATACTGAAATATATAGGCTGTATTCCTTTCAGTAATGTCATCTATCAAATTTACTGAATTTAAAAATTCTTTCTGAGAAAGGACACTGCTAATATAGGTTTTATAGTGCATTAAACGTAGCCACTCTTCCCGATCCAATCCAATAAAATGTTTATTTTTATAATGTAGCCATATCATTGGTTTAAATCCATTTAGAGTTGAAAAACCACAAGAAATTTTTAATTTTAAATTCAGGAAGAACTCCAGCTCAAAAACCACATCCTGTATTTGAGGTTTCCTTGGTTGTTCGAAAAAGTTTCTCATTTTATTTTCCATTTTCAAAAGAGAATTTTAATTTTTTTACTATACACCTCGGAAGTAAATTTTAAACTGATGATGACTTCGCTCTAAAAAATCCCTCTATATTGGAAATATCTTGAATACTATGCTCTATCTATCTGTCATTGTGTACATAAGTTGACGTATACAATTACATACATACATACATACATACATACATACATACATATATGTTGTATAAGAAAAATAAAAAAATATTGAAATTATGTTTCCTTTCAAACATTTTGTTTATTTTTTTTAATGTAAATTATAAAATTTAATTAAAAATTTTGTTTAAAAATGTTTATTAATTCGTCTCAATCTTCCTTTCGGTTAGCGGTGGCAGTCGATAAAAAGTGATGAAATAAGCTTCTATATGTATCAATAATCTTCTTCACCCTTAGTTTTTTCATATGAAAAAAGTAACACGTACACATACCAACAACGTCTTCATTTGAATTTTCGCCATGAGAGCAAGGTATTCTATCATCAAAATTCTCATAATCAGTTTTGAATGCCCGAAGAAAAGACAGATGTTCTTCGAAAATTATATTTCCGAACTCTTGTAAAAAATCGTTTATAAAATCCATCGTTCTAGTTTAAAATCTTAATGAAAACTACTCATTGATTTATCAAATCCTCGTGTTATATACTTACGTATGTATATTTTTATATGGTTGAATTCGTATAAATTAAACAAATATTCATGCAATTTCATTTTTTTCTTCTTGTTTTTATTTAAAATATTTCCTTAAACACTTTTTAAATAGTTTCTATTTAAATGTAGCAAAAGGATAATAATCTCTTACAGGAGGAACTGGCTTCAACTCCAATCTGTATAAATCACTATTATTGCTATCATTTATAGGATATTTACAAATAAGATAAGCGCCCGTAGATAAATTTTCAATATCCTTATCACTTAGTGAATTAAACCTCTTTGGTAAATATAAAATGTTCGTTCCCAGTTCCAAGACAATAGTTTCCCCATACTTGGTAGTAATACGCTCAGCTCCAGTTATATGATACTCCTCTAGAGATAGCATATCCTTCACACTAAGTCTCTGCCAGGCGTTCAATTTATTGAAGGTAGAAATTAACTCCTCGTTGGTGCTCATTGTTTTGTAACTTATATTAAACTGTGAACTTTTATACACCAGTACAAATTATTCATACATTTTTCATATCCAAGATATATACATATATATCTCTCTCTCTATTTATTAATTAAGTTTTCTCTTTTCACTAGTTATTATTGAAATTTTATTAACGGTTGTATTTTATTTTATCTCTTTATTATTATTTTTTTTATTTTTATATAATGTTAAATAGATTCTACTTATATAATTTCAATCTAATGATTTTATTTAAAGTTTACATCTAATATTATTTTATACCCAACTTCGTCGCACCAAAATTCTTCATTAAATGTCGATAGCAGCTTATCCCCTTCATCATCGTACAAGAATTCGTATACCTCATCCTCAAAAAAATTTTTATGATATCCCATCTGGTTGTTGGGAATTTCCTGTTCCTTCCAATTCTGAGGAGACTTGATGTAGTGGAAGATTACTTCTTCCACCGAATCATTAAGACTGAATTCTGTCAACGTACCAATGGAAAGTGGGCTAACCGAAGGATGTACCTTGCCAAAGTCATCCTCCAAAGATATTATCAGAGGACTGGATTGCATTTTTATTTAATTTAATTTTTTTACTTTTTTTTTTATTTAGTTGATAGCACTTGAAATTGAATTTCACTAACTAAGTTTAAAATGTTCCACGATTGGACCTTTATACTCAAAATCAACAACAACAACAACAACAACAACAACATAATACTAACAAAATATCAATAGATAAGCTAATGCACATAAACATTGCATTTGTTCCCTCACTCCACACTCATATCCATACACACATTCACTCCTATCCATACATACATACATACATACACGTGTAACGCTGACCAAATTCACTACATTTTAAACCCTTTCCTATTCCACTCACGATCGTTTACTTATAAAATCCTAACCCTAATTAACATATTTTCTATTCGCACATGCACTAACAAATCTAGGAATTCGTCTCCTTTTTACTATGAATCTCCGCTCACACATTTTTTTCTAACAAAATTAAAAAAATATAATAAATAATAGAATTAACATATGCAAATTATTAAACAAAAATATCAACTAGAATTTTTATACAAACACCGGCCAATCAAACCCACACAAATTATTACATCCCGTTTACTTACATATAAAATCCTAACCCTAATTAACATATTTTCTATTCGCACATGCACTAACAAATCTAGGAATTCGTCTCCTTTTTACTATGAATCTCCGCTCACACATTTTTTTCTAACAAAATTAAAAAAATATAATAAATAATAGAATTAACATATGCAAATTATTAAACAAAAATATCAATTAGAAATTTTATACGAACACATGGCATGTGCCTTTACTAAATAACATACATATGTACAACATATTTTACCTAAATCATCAAATACTTTCTTTTCAATTCGATAAAACAAACTCATACACCAATACTCCCACTAATGCCTTGGCTGGCTCATCATCATCATCATCATCATACCTGTATACAAAAGAACCTATTGTTAGCCGTTACCATTCTCAAAGCATTCGAAAAAAAAGTATGGAAAAAATCTTAACTTTGTTTGCTGCGGTTCGCGTGTATAACAACACAAAATACCTTTATCAATTCCAACTACAATTCATGCGTGCATACTATTAGGCGTTAAATACAAATCCCAACTCCATTTACTACTTAGCACCATAAGCCAAGCCTCATCGATTGGCACTTAACAATTCACAATCCGTTATTTTATCTCCTTTCTCCACTACTGCCATCTAGACTTCTTTAGCACACCAAAACTTTTTTAGCTCATTCAAAACCAATTTAAATAAATTTAATTACTTTTGGGTAAGCCAAAATGATCCAGACTTAGCAAACTCACAACCCGCTATTAGCTCTCCTTTCTCCACCCTGTCATCTACACTTATCTAGCACACAGCTGCTTACCCAAAACCTATTTAGATAAATTTAATTACTTTTGGGTAAACTCAGATACATTGATCAAGACTTAGCCAACTCACACACATTTCACCTATTTACGGCGTTGCCATCTGGCATCAACATGCTTCATTTAGCCAATTCACTATCCTTTTTACCCTTTTTTCATCTCACTACGGCAACGCTCACACCATTATTTAGCAAATACACACTCCTTTTACCATTTTTTCACCACCATATGGCAACTCTCATACCAGTATTTAGCGAAGACACAAACCTTTACTGCCTACAGCGCCCCCTGGTAGTGAAATTCCGTTATCTATCGTTATCTATTTTAATTGCTTTCTGGGAGAACAAGCAATTCCTATATACTGTTGACAAATTTTTTTATGTACTTTGTTTTTGTAATTTAAATTTTTTTTATAAAAAATTTTCAAACGCAACGCGTTTTACAAAATTAAGCCCTTAATTGAATTTATTTAATAAAGCGCATCACAAGGCAATATTTTTTTTACAAACTCTTTGTGAACAACATTTCCTTGATAACTAATGTTTCAAGGAAATTTAAATTTCTTTTTAAAATTACATTTATTATGAAATACTTCCAGATTGATGAAAGTGTAACTTAATAGACCTGTATCAACACCAATTATAAAATTGGTATAACAGCGGTTGCCAAAATTTTTTCTTGAGAATTGTAGCTTTAGCAAATCTTTGTAAACTTAAAGCAAAGCAACAACAATTGCGCTAATATTTTGCAGTTTTGAATTTTTTACAAGCTTTTAGAAGAAAAATAGTTATACAAAAAATTAATTTTTCTGTTTTATTTTACTAATAACTAAATTCAAGGTAGAGTGGTATCAAAAAATTGCAAATATTTGTATGTGAAAATCTTGATATTCAAGAAAAAAGTTTGGCAATCACTGTTATACCAATTTTATACTCTGTGTTGTCTATTAAATTGTACCTTCGTCACCCCGGAAGCTTTTGTATTGTATTTTTCTGCATGGGTATGTAAATAATACTTAAAAATTTACAGATATTTAATAAAATAAAAAAAAGCGATGACCAGCCCTCATCGAGTCGAATGGTAGAGACTTCAACTGATGAGGAAAACATTCTTTCCTCCGATGAACATACCTCCCCAAAAACACATAAAAACGTGAAGAAAACGTTTTTGAGGAAGTATTGTAAAGATTTGGAAGTAAAGCACAAGTGGCTACAACTGGATGCAGAAACAAAAAAACCTATTTGTGTTGTCTGCAAACAATTACTAGTGTGCCAAAAAAATCATATAGATCGTCACGCCAAAACCACCAAACATTTGGGCAACTTGCAAAAAGCATCAGAAAATATAAAAATGAGTATTTAAGAATATTTGGCAAATAGAGACCCTGAGTTAAGGTCCAATGTTGCTATTGCCGAAATTAAGCTTGTGCTTCGAATGGTTAGTTGTAACCATTCGTATAGATCAATGGATAAAATAGCAAAGTTTAACGCCAAAATTTACCCCGATTCCTTAATAGCGAAGTCGGTAAGTCATATTCATGTCTTATATTGTATAATGTATGTACATATATACATATGTTTGTATTTAATGTCCATATATATGTTTTATTTTTATACATATCGTCCCTACCATCTGAAACTGGTCCCAAAACGCTGGAATTCTCATAGAAGATAGATAACTCAATAAGAAATATTTGAAGTCAGGTACTTTTAGGAATACGCTGACTTAAAATTCATAATGGACTTGTCTTTGGAATCTTCTGAAAAGTACAAATTTGCATATTGGATAGTTTTACATGGTAGGGACGTTCGGCTCATTCGTTATACTGAAGAATTTGTTAATCCCAAAGTGTTTTCAAGTGCTATTTTAATTATTATTATTATTATTGTTGAAATGATACAATACAATAAAAATAATGATAGCAGTTTGTTTTCAAATAAGCTACCATTTTTAAATTTACATTGCTGCTGTAGATTTTGTTTAAAATGTTTTTGCCGTTCGTTACATTAAAAAGTTTTTATCAAAAGTTTTTGTTTTGTAATATCTTCCCTGTCATTCATTACATCCAGTATAAAATTAAATTAGTATTCGCTACATATGTATGTATATAACGTTGTTAATGTGAAAAATATTATACGTTCGTTATATCGGATTTTCGTCAAAGCGTCTATGTTATACAAAGATTTGCCTGTATTTTATTATATTCTTTAAAAAATATATACATACCGATCCATTTTTAATTTTTTAAAAACGAACATTTTGCAATAACGAATCGATATATACGGATGTGAGTACACATGCAATCTGATTCTTTTGATTTGCTTAGTCACAGTTCACACTACACAAATCTTATTGCAAAACTTATCCCGTTTTCTTCTTTGAACTTTCATCGGCGTTCACACAATGCAAGTTTTACTTTTAAGCAAATAATTTTTATGCATAGGTTTGTGCATGCATATGCGTTTTTTAACGTATTGACAGTGCATGAAGCTCGTTTCTTTTTCCCTCGCCTCTCTTTATCAAACTAATCAGCTTAGCAATAAGACGTGCATAGTGCGAACAGGACTTATTTGTATGTACATATATACACATGTACATATGTATGTATCTTCATTTCGTCATATAAATTCATTAATAAATTCGATAGGCTTGAGTATACTCGGATAAAAATGTTGTGGGTTTGTGTTTGTATATATGATGCTATATACCTATGTATGTACACGTTGTTTTTCGAAAACTCAAAAAAAAAGTTTTATTTTTCAGTTCGTGAGCAAATTAATCAATAATGTATTAACTTTTATGTCAGGTATCTTGTTGCCGTACCAAATCAAAGGAAATCGTCAAGTTCCTCGGTACTTCATATTGTAGAAAAGATAAAAATGCAAAAATTTTAGCCTCATTGTCGATGAAACTACCGACATAGCTACGGAAAAGTGTTTAGTAATGGTAGTAAGACAGTTTGACAAATGTAAAGGCAACGCAGTCGATAAGTTTTTTCGCTTAGTGCAACCAAACAATGGATCTGGTAAAACCATTTGTGAGTCAATTTTATCAACTTTAGAGGAATACCAAATACCATTAAGGAATTTAATCGGGTTTGCAACGGACAACGCTTCAACTATGGCAGGAAAAAATAACGGTGTAGCTGCATTATTAAAGAGAAAAGTGCCGAATTTATTCCATATTGGTTGCGTTTGCCATTCTATAAATTTAATGAACAGCTCATCTTTATCGTGCATTCCGGAGGAAGTTGAACTTCTACCTAGAAATATCTTCAAATACTTTAAAAGTGCAAAAAGGTATTCCGACTTTAAAGAATTGCAAAGCATATTTGATGTACCTGAGCACAAGCTATTAAGGCTCAGCGACACGAGATGGCTCTCATTTGAATCTGTTGCCAGAAGAACATTGGAACAATGGCCAGTTTTACAACATTATTTTATTCGTGCATAGTTCGAGGAAAAATTTACCTCTAATTTACAAAAAATACGCATTATTCAAGAAAGTTTATCGTCTTTAAATAGAATTTATTTGAAATTTTTGTTTTATATTCTCAAAAGTATGAACAAATTGAACACAAACTTTCAAAGTGAGTCCTCTCAAATTATGTATCTTGTATCCTCTACTAAAAGCATTTTGTTACAATTATTTAAAAACTTCTTAAAAAAAAATATGTAAATAACAATAAAGTAGAAAATATAGATTTTATTAATATTTTGTACATTAAAGATATCGTTGACATATATATTGGCCATGAAGCCGAAAGTGAGATATGTGCTGAAGGTCTTTCTATGAATTGTATAATTGATATTAAAAGCAAACTTTTAACTTTTTATCAAAAACTGTGTAAAGAAATACTATCAAGAATTGATATTAAGGATAAAAAGCTTAGTGTACTAACGAATTTGGATCCAGTATTTTTAAAGTCAAATGAAAACACAAATTATTTCGATCTTGTTTCAGAGTTTAGCTATGTAATAACTGATCCAGAGGCGTTTGTCAGTGAGTTAAAGTTATTAGAATCCAAAGTAAATGACAAAAACTATGATCACATCCTTAAAATTTCTGATGCTGAAAAATTTTGGCATAAAGTAGGAAGTTTAAAGTCGTTGGCGAGTATTTATTTTCAAACCTATACACTTTTTCCGTTTACATATTTACTTTACCCCACAGTAGTGCATCTGCTGAGCGAATTTTTTCAAAGTTAGCGCTTATGAAAAACAAATTAACAAATAGGTTGAAGGTACATACTTGCGAATCTATGCTTTCATGTTTGAATTTATTAGATGTTGACCTGGAAAATTGGACTCCAAGTACGGATCTTGTTCAAAAATATAGATACACATTTCCAAACAAATGATATTTTAAAAAAATGGAAATCCTTGCAAGTCTGATAAAGAGTACAAAAAAGAAATGTTCGTTTGAGGCATTTGGATTCTAATTAATTATTTTTTACATTATACATATTTTTATATTATACATACTATGTATACATATAAATCTTTAAGGTATCATATGTATGTACATATGTATGTGTTGTAATTACATGTAGATATAGGTATTACATTATTTTAAAATAAATTCAACATAATATAGATAATGTAAATATTACATGGAATGTAAATTTTATTTTGAAATAAATTGAACATACTAATAATAAAAGTAAAGAGTTTAGTGTAGTTATTTCGTTTTTTTAAATGTTGCCCCTTTTTTTATAAATCCCCTTTTTGGTGCTACTTTTTTTTAAATCCCCTTTTTGTGCCACTTTTCGAAAAATGTCATCGGTCGCCCCGATCACAAATACCAATTGAATTCTTCATGCAAATGTCTCTGCCAAAGTAAATTTATATAAAGTATATGCAAGTACTCAGGTGATTAATTTTTTTCTCGTGTAGTGTGAATGCCTGAATGTCAAAGTTGTTTACAATTTTTGTACGCCATTTTGTTTTGTTTTGCTTTGTTATACACAATTGTGCATACTGAAAACGTATGTGAAAAAGTTTAAATAAATTTTTACTTAAAAAATGTGTTACAAAACATTTAAAAATAATTATATTTAATTATTAAAGTACATACATATGTATTCTTTATTATACTTATTTCACATATTAAAGGTTTATCAATTAATAAATTTACTTTGGTTTTGTCTATCCATACATTTTATTTTTGTTGTATGCAGATCTGGGACTATTGCATTAAATAAGCAAATACATTGACCATTTTCCCACAATAAACCAAATCAATGCAAATGCAAATTTATTACATTAGCACTAACTTTAATAATATTAGTGCAATTTTTCTTGCATTTTACTAAAATCCCTTCAAAGTAATTCATCAACATTGCATTGTTATTTTTAGTGCACTATTTTTTGCACCACTAAACACATTATAATAGTATTATTGCATTATCAGTGGAACATATAGTGCAAAATATATCGTAAATGTGTACATACATAAAAACATACGTACATATATAAATATGTAAATTTTTTCCTATGTACATATCGCCATCCAAGACGAAAAATCATATCACTACGTTTTTTATAATTTTTCGAGAGAAAGACAAAACTTGATGAAATTGTTTCAAGCAGTAGAATTTTTCGTTTATAAAATCACCATTTTTTAACATATAACTTTACAATAAACGAAAATATAAGTTCTGATCTTTTGTCAATTGCACGGTTTTTCAAATAAGCTCGAGATGCAACGTACTTGAGGTATGAAATTTTTAATTTTTTTTAAATTGGTTTTGTAATCTAGTTTGTATTTATATTGACAGTTTTTTTTCGTTAATTTGTATGTACGTACTTATAAAAGTGCCCTCAATGAACTTTAGTGTATTTTATATTTTTTATTTGTGCTATCTCCTAAAAATATTTTCACGTTTTATTCAATTTTACTGTGTACAATATGTGATAGTGCAATAATATTGCATCACTTCATGATGTGCTTAGTGGCAACACAAAATTAGTGTATTTTTTGTCATGCGATTAGATTCTAATGCAATATTAATCCATTACTTTTAAGAGATTTTATTTAAGTGCAAAAAATAGTGCACTACAAGCATCAAATTTAAATTTGCACTAAAATTTTTGTTTTTCAATCAGTGCTTATGCAAAAGTAATGCAAGACCTGGTTGTATCCATCTGTTTTTGACATTCATCCATTATTCTTACACAAACAAATCGCCTGTTGTTTTTGTACTTTCTTAGTTGTTGTAGACCTGCATATACTTTATATAAATATGCTTTGGTCTCTGCTTTTATAGCAATTCCAAGTGTTTACATTTTAGTAGTTGTATAAAAGAGTAGTAAAAATAGGTATGTAATTATACAGAGTCGTACTTGAGACAAACGTTAAATTCAAAAATATGTACATATGTTGTATTTAAAATAAGAACAGAGTTCTATTCAATCATACGTTAAGTTTAAAAATATATTTAAAATAAGTAATTCAATAATGCAAGATGCTACAGACTCCCGCTCTGATGCTGAAGACGTCCTGGCGATGCAGCAGTTAAGCATCTTTTCTAGGGCATCCTCTTCTTCTTACTATCTGTACTGGTTGTATGGACTCATCTGAATGGCCCACATGATGGCTACAGCTTCTCGCTCTATAGTGGAGTAGTTCTGTTCTGCTGTTGATAAAAGTCTCCTGGCATATTCTATTGGGTGTTCGTCTGCACCCTCCCCCTGGAGCAAAACTGCACCAAGAGCGTAAGCACTAGCATCAGTTTTCAATGTGAAGGGTTGATCGTCTATAGCTTGTCTTAAAATAGGCGCAGATGTTAGCAATATTTTAAGACCATTGAAAGCACGCTGCTGTTCTGACGTCCAATTCCATATGGCATTCTTCTTTGATAGAGCCGATAGTGGTTTGGACACGTCAGCGAAAGAGGGTATAAAGCGACGATACCAGGAACATGCTTGCAAAAACGAAAGCAGCTCTTTAACATTTCGGGGTTCTTTCCGTTGTCGTAATGCTGATACCTTTTCTGGATCCGTCATAATCCCTTTAGGAGTAAGTATATGGCCAAGATACTTTACTTCGTCACAAGCAAATCGAAATTTTTCCAAATTAGCTTTTAGACCAAACTCTTGAAGGCGTTGAAAAATCCGTTCTAGGTCCAGTAAGTGTTGTTCAAACGTGGATGAGCAAGAGATAATGTCATCTAGGTATGCCAGTAGAATCGTTTCTCCCAAAGAAGTTTTTATACGATCAATAAGACGCTGGAAGGTTGCTGGGGCATTTCGTAAACCAAATGGCATCCTGGTGAATTTGTACATACCGAAGGGAGTAACAAATGCTGTTTTGTCTTGGTCATTCGGATGAACTCCAATCTGCCAATAGCCACATTGCAGATCAAGAGTAGACATAAAGCTTGTAGCTTTAGCTTCATATATAATATCATCCACCCTTGGTAATGGATAGCGGTCGGGTTTGGTGATATTATTTAATTCGCGATAGTCCACACATACTCTTATTCCACCAGTTTTCTTTGGTATGAGGACAACGGGAGCGGCCCATGGTGACTGACATTCGACAATGATACCTTATTTAAGCACCTTGGATATTTCCTCTCTGAGTGCTATTTTTCTGCTAGGCGATAAGCGGTATGGAGGAACAGCAATTGGGTCATGCTCCTCAGTGTGGATGCGGTGTACAGTGTACGGAGTAGCTTTAGCAGATTCTGAAAAAACGTCCTTGTAAGATATCAGCAATTTGTCCAATTTTACACGCTCTATGTTTGTCAGTCGAATACCATCGGAATCTTTTAAAATGTGGATATCCAATGTATATAACGGTATAAAGATGTCATCCAAGTAAGTATCCCGGTCACATTTTCGGATTTTCATTGGAGGTGCACAAAGTGTTGATATCTTATCAGGTGTTGTCTCTGTAGTAGGTATTACGTCTCTGAAAATATTTTGAATCCCATGTTGGGAATAGTCATTCAACCCTTTCGGAGTATTTGCAAATGCTGAAATAAGTTTGTTGTTTTCAACAAAGTTTATGAACTGAGATACATCGTTCATAGCGTTGGTGCATGGAGAAGCACTTGTATCGTTCAAGTCCATACCAAAAACTCCTGTTTCAAGGGGATTCGTGAACAGGAATCTGGTTTTTGGTGTGTCCTCAAAATACCAGCATCTTTGTGCCATATTGAGAACAATTCTGCGCTAGAATCAAAAACTGTCTCTCCTTTTAGATCAAAAATTTCTATGTGGGTTGTAGGTAATGCATGGCCAATGATTGTAGAAGAGATGGAATTAAAAGCTAGATACTGAGGATTTTCTTTAGGGTGTGTACTACACGTAGTACAATTGGAACGATATACCCCTGGTGTGCCACATCGATAGCATGAGAACGTTGGTTTCTTTTGTGAGATGGGGTTTGGTTGATTCAGTTGCTTTTGTTGGTTCACCTGATGTTCTCCTTCTTTGGCTCTCTGCTCATCTCGTTTCTTCTTCTTAAAGCTGTTCTCAATACAGTGGCCCTTTAAACGACAAAAACAACAGCGGTTGCTAGTGTCGGGCTCTTCTTTGATGACTGTGTTTTTTATGATTGGCTGAGATTCAGTTTTAAAAATTTCTGCTTCTCTACTTGCAGAAATAAGGTCGCTAAATGTTTTTACATTTTCGCGGCGAACACGATCACGAATGTTTATATGCAGCAGTCCATAAAGCATGTTGAGTTGAATCTCTTCTGAGACAGGAACTTTCAGTTGAGAGAACAACAACCTCATTTTGCATATAAAGCTGTCTGTTGGTTCTCTCTTTTGTTGTTTTGCTTCAAAGATATTAGCAAAAATTCGCCAGTCAGGTACTGGAGGTGAAAACGTTGTACGAATGAGTGCTTTTGTTTCTTCAAAACCACTCACTGTACTTTTTACACCAATCCACCATGTGGGTGCATAATCCTCAAGCAGAAGGGGAATCCCACGTACTGCATCTTCTTCAGAAATCTTTTCAATGTCCTTGTATACGCTGATGGCAGCTAAAAATTCTTCAACTGCAGCAGGTTCTCTCTGCCCTTTGTAACGTGATGTACACTGCGTGAATGAGCCACCTCTATGGTTGCTGTTCATAGCCGCTAAAATTTGCTGAAATTGTTCCGTTGAAAATGTTGCCATGTTATCTTATTGGATTCTTCGTTAGGCAAAAAAACTCTTCGTCAGTTTCACTTCCTTCAGATAATGTGGATTTATTAGCTTCGCATTCTTCTTCGTGAGTTTTCGTAGCCACTGAGTTGGGCGCCAATGAAACAATCTTATTTCGAAGATTGTATGGGAATTTTATCATTAAAAAAAACAATAAAATTTATTCACTTGAAAAAAACACTTTATTGGGTTTATAAAATTTCAGCAGTGAGCACAAGTCTGGAACCAAAACAAATTCATGACAGGTAAAGTTAATACTACAACAAAGCATAAACAATAAAAACAATATGGCATTTTGTTGTTGCCTTGGGAGGCTCGTATGTCAAAAGCAGCTGATTGAAGATACTAAGGCAGAGACCTACGCCATGATGGCTCACATCCGGCTGAGCCGAGCCGTCGATAATTTTAGTCAGCTACGCAACGGCCGAAAAAAGTTTGGCTTATCGTCGGTTGGTTACTGGTTTGATGTGTGGAATATTAAAAAAAAATTGAGCTATTGATCGATTATATATGAATAATGTGTCCTCTTTCCAAATTCGTTATAAGTTTTCCGATATCTTGAGTATATCAGGAGACATAGAGCTGCAATATTGCGTCATTTCCACAATTGGTGAACATTTAAAAAATTGTTTTACCGCAACGGACAATTTTTGGGATATGTGGCACATTTCCAACGTAAAAGTATTAATATTTATATTCGCAATTTGTATGATGTATATCAATGCATATTCTACTCAACTAACGTGAATCAAAGCAAAATACAAAAATTTAATTTTAATACAATATATTGTGTTATGTTTTAATCAAATGAATTGATATTTATTTTTTATTACAAAATTTCTTTTATTAAATATGTATGTATATTAAAACTGTCTTTTATTTCTTCTGTTGTTTTTCCTTTAAATGTCATGTTACATGAATCAAATTGATATTTTTACTTAAATATACATATACAGTAATTTAAACTACTTTAACAAGTAGTGAACAATATGAAGTTATGGTTGGTGCATGCGTTGACAAAGATTTTTGTCATTTTTTCTTTAAATCCTAATAAGTTTTCATGTTGGATGTAAAAAGCTTATCAACTTTAAGTTTGAATAAAAACATATGTATGTATCTATTACTTTTATTATTATACAAAAAATTATATCAAGTATTTTTATAAAACTAATGAACTAAACATTCTTCATCGATTTTCTCGAAAACACATTTTTGTTACATACATCAAACCAGTCGCCACCTATTCTCCATCTACAATATAATATTTATCTTAAATTTGATTTTCATGTTATTTGTTCTCAGCCGCCGCCGCCAAAACAATCACCCGTCTCAGGTCTCTGTACATAAACAACTTTTGACATACGAGCCAACAGTTATATGAATTCGCCTTGAATTAGGCAGAAAAAAAGTAGATCAGCTGTGTTTTCAACTTGACCTTATTAATCGGCCTTGTCTGGAACTTATAAAAAAGCCTAGACAAAGATGTTCACTGATTGAATCACAAATGCTAATGTCTCTGCTTTTATAGCAATTCCAAGTGTTTACATTTTAGTAGTTGTATAAAAGAGTAGTAAAATAGGTATGTAATTATACAGAGTCGTACTTGAGACAAACGTTAAGTTCAAAAATATGTACAGCGTTGTATTTAAAATAAGAACAGAATTCTATTCAATCATACGTTAAGTTTAAAAATATATTTAAAATAAGTAATTCAATAATGCAAGATGCTACACGAACAATTATGCTTTTTTATTGGTTTATTATTTTCAAACAACAAATGTTTTTGTAAATAATTGATTTTTTTTAATCTTAATTCATTTGAGATGTTTAAAAAAACAAGTCAATGTATGGAAAACATCTCAAATCGTCTTGTTTAAGCTCTTAAACACGAATGAGGTGTTAAACAAGTAAGTAGTGTGAACATGGTAAAAGTGTTATCTATAGTTTACATGATTATGCTGAGTACACATCTGACCTTTCTTGTGCTGTCATTTTGAGGTGTCATCTTCAATATTTGTACAACGCTGTTCACATTCAGCCCAATCATGAACAAAAATTCCAAGCGATTTTTTTTACTTTTTCCTTTTCTCCTATTCTGAATTTGTTTTTCCCTTTGTTTACCAAATGCAGTAATAAAAAAACTCCCTGGGAAATGAACGCAGTTGAACTTGCTTTTTTCACTAAAAGTTTTTCACAAGCAAAACAGAAGGGAGTCTGTTATGAACACGAATAAACACGTCTGCCAGGAGTGGCAAGAGAATCTTTGAATAAGGACTGCGGGAGCCCCTGATTTTTTTATTGGCTAGCACATTGAAACAATCTCGAATAATCACATTTAAGTATTCCATAAAGAATGAAAATCAATGGGTAGAACTTTTCAAAACGCTTTTACATATGAAATTTAACAAAAAGAAAGTCATTTTATAAATTTGTAGAGCCGAAAGTTCATCAGCGGGTTAACTAGTTTCGGGCCCCACGTTGGGCGCCAGTTTATTATATATTTACTTTATTAATTACTGTTATGAACACGAATAATCACGTCTGCCAAGAGTGGGTGCCAAGAGAATGTTTGAATGAGGGCTGCGGGGGCCATTGATTTTTTATTGGCTAGCTAGCAGTCGGCGTGGGAGGTTCGATCCACATTGGAACAATCTCGAATAATCACAGTAAAGCTTTTGGTTTATATTATATACTCCCTTTTTTTATTGAACAATTACATTTGTAAATGAATAACTACAGAGTTATGAGAAAAACAGCAAGGTACATTTATGTAGATAGATACGAACAAAAAAAGATTATTTACTATGGAGACTTACTTTGTTGGTTGTGTATCCTTGTTGGAAATGCGACATCCGGTATTTTTGATGCCCTATGTCCTTGACCCTACGTCCCGTGTGTCCTAGCGACTAATTTCAGCTATCTATTAAATATTTCTTAATTTACCTTTAACCAACCCAAGAAACAAAAGTTATTGATTTGTTCCATTTTAGATATCGAATTACTTATTCATTTATTGAAATCCATTTGATTCGTTAAAATAAGAAAATTTAAAATAACTAAATTAATTTGACAAAATGGTATTCGAATTACATACGTTTATATGTACATAGACAGAAGAAGCACAAATTGATGGCAATGTCCGTTGGACTAGATTATATAAACGAAAAAAAATTTATCCGAGAATAATTAGAATGTTTTACTTGGAAGTATAATGGTTTTGCAAGTCAACTTTCAACTTTTTCAGTGTATGTATGTATGTATATGACAGTTGTAATTAAAAATTGCATATTTATTTTAATTTTGAAACCTAGAGAGAAAACTATATATTTATTTTGGAAACATAGTGGGAGCATTAATTTGTAATAAAAAAAATACAACACATTACTAACGCTCGACATAAACATATACACATATAGGTATATTTATACATATATACATATGTATATATAAATATGAAAACCATTAGGGAGTAGGACAGAGTCCAAATAAAACAACTTTAATAAAAAATATATTTTTTTTTTGCTAAAAAAAAGGCAATGTATCTAGGCTAGAATACTAATTTGGTGTTGATTATCTAACAAAAAAAAATAGCGACAAGTTAGCGAAATTTTGGTTTCGAGGTTAGGTCATTACAACATGAGAAAAAATTTTTAATAGAATAAACGAACGGGAAAAATTTTAATAAATTCAAAATTTATGACCCACCAAATACTGCTGTGTCGAATTTCGAAGACCTCCGGAGCTCGATGAACAGGATATTGGTTTGATGTATATAGTTTTTTTTAGTTTTTCTGAAATAAAAAAAAAATTCTCTACTGTTTACAATTTAGACACTTTTGCTTATTGGTTTTAAATTTGTTATATATGAATTTATGTTTAGGATTATTTTTTTACACTATTTATTGAATTATTAGGAAAAATTATTACCAAAAAAATTTTTTATTTGATTTGTTACCAAAATTTTAGGTTTGAACTTGTGATTGCGTTTCGTCTTTAATCAATACTACTAAAACAAGAATATTTATAAAAATTAGACTTATGTATTTAAAGATATCATGCATTTACATATATGGATATATGTGTATATATACATATATATACGTAGTATATACTTTTGATATGATGGAATTACGATTTTAAGTAGCAATATTCCAGATTTGCGACAACAACTAGAAGATGCAAGTACTCTACTCCTAACGTAAATTTACTTCTGATATTGTGGTACAAACTGCAGATGATTTTTATCCAGAAAATCAATTTTGGATTTCAATGCCAGGACGTTGTATACAGACTTGAAGAATCTGGGAAATTTTCTATATTGTACAACTAATGCACGTGGACACAAGGGATCTTTTAGTACCGCTGAAGTTTAATTGGGCTTTGCAAATATGCAATTTTTTTCCTTGAAAAGTATGGAAAACCACGTTTTACACTTTTAAGATTTGTTTGGATTTTATTTTTAAAGTTTAGTTTAATTTGCACTTCCGTTTTATTTTGCCTTACAATTTTGTTTTTTTCACGGACAGTTTTACTTTAATACAGAATTTTGGGTTTGTTTTCTGTTTGCTTTAATTTAAGATTTTGGGTTTCTTTTCTGTTTGCTTTAATTTAAGATTTTGGGTTTGTTTTCGGTTTGCTTTAATTTAAGATTTTGGGTTTCTTTTCTGTTTGCTTTAATTTAAGATTTTGGGTTTCTTTTCTGTTTGCCTTAATTTAAGATTTTGGGTTTCTTTGCTGACCATTTTAACTTTAAGTTGAAATTTTTGCACTAAAAATAACAATGCAATGTTGATGAATTACTTTGAAGGGATTTTAGTAAAATGCAAGAAAAATTGCACTAATATTATTAAAGTTAGTGCTAATGTAATAAATTTGCATTTGCATTGATTTGGTTTATTGTGGGAAAATGGTCAATGCATTTGCTTATTTAATGCAATAGTCCCAGATCTGCATACAACAAAAATAAAATGTATGGATAGACAAAACCAAAGTAAATTTATTAATTGATAAACCTTTAATATGTGAAATAAGTATAATAAAAGATACATATGTAGATTAATAATTAAATATAATTATTTTTAAATGTTTTGTAACACATTTTTTAAGTAAAAATTTATTTAAACTTTTTCACATACGTTGTCAGTATACCAAATTGTGTATAACAAAGCAAAACAAAACAAAATGGCGTACGCAAATTGTAAGCAACTTTTGACATTCATGCATTGCCACGAAACGAGAAAAAAATGAATCACCTGAGTAGTTGCATATACTTGATATAAATTTACTTTGGTTCAACTTTTTACGAGGTACGCGCGTCGCAATCTTCTTTATGTAACTTGCCTTATGAAAACACACTGTTTCAACTTTTTTGACAGAAGCTTGTATCGCATTAGCGCATTGAACGCGTGTTATGCACTTCCACCTAGAGCTGGGTCCAACTCGGTCATTCGTTCATTTTTGCCACAAACCTATGATTAAACCCATGTAAATTGAATGGGTTTGTGGCAAAAATGAACGAATGAACGAGTTGGACCCAGCTCTACTTCAACCTTTTGGTTTTCTTCAACTTTAAATTTTTTTCTTTTATCTTTTCATTACCACGATCCACCACAAACTGACGCCAACTGCCTTTTATATCTTCCTTTTTCTTTCTTCCTCAGATTTATCTAGAGCTTTCTTAACTAAATCATCAGATTTTGCCATTATAACGCATATAGTTTAAAAGAAAACACGTACACTAGCAATTAAGAGATTCGTATTGTGCATCTCTTGTGAACTGTGTGAAGTGAAAAAAAAAGCAAAAGTAGGAGTGACTTAGGACTGGAAGGACATTTTCTTGCAAAGAAATAACAAAATTCAATTGCTTATTAGCAAAATTGAGAAGTGCATAGGAGGCAGTCTAGTGGGCATTGAATAGTATTGCTTACATTCAATACTGAGAAGCCCATAGGAGGCAAATTATAAAGTTTTTCGCCTTTGTGCCTGTAAAACAGTGTGTAGAGGAGAAAGCAGAAGAAGAGGAGGGCTTTGGTGAGCTGTGGGTGCTTGACGTGCGTGCACGATGGAGGAAGACGAACGTCTGAATCCCAATAAAAGGGCCAGAGTTGGAGTTGAACTTCACGAACTCCAACAAATAATTGCCAAGAAGGACGAGAAAATAGAATTCCTCAACCAGAAATTTGATTTCATTATGAAGGAAAATGAAAGGCTGAACAAAGCAGTGGACACCCTTCACTGCTTACTGAAAGAAAGAGCCGCTGCTAAGGACAGTGAAGGTGAGAGCGATGATAGCGAGATGGCTGAAGAAGAAGAGGAAATGCCGAAAATTTCTGCCAAGGTGGAGCCGAAATTGGTTGCTAGCCAGAAGAAAGCTGTAGATGAGTCATCCAGTGGGACAAAGCCGAAGATAAAGACGAAGATGACTGCTGCCAAACCAGACGTACCATCGGAGAAAATAAAGAGTAAGTCTGTGCCTATTATAACGACTCATAATATCAATGTGAGAGAGATTTCTCGGGAAATTGAGAGTACATTAGGCCATAAAAACTATACCCTAAAGACTTTAGGAAGTAATGTTGTTAATTTAGGTACTTGTACCGTTGAGGACCATGACAAGGCTAGAAAATTACTGGCGGACAAAAAGGTAGAGTTTTATACATATACACCTAAGGGTATGAGACCGTATACTGTAGTTATTGAGGGACTGCCGCACTCGTTTGAGTCCGGGGAGATAATGGACTATCTGAAGGGACTTCAGATAAATATTAGGGTCAATAGTTTGACAAAATTAGGGGGTGATAAATGGGTCGCCAGGTTGTCTAGGGATTCCGATATAGGAGGTTTTTACGCCGTTAGGTACATTTTGCGTTGCAAGGTGCACATACGTAAGTTCGTGAAGAAGGGTGTCACTCAGTGTTTCAACTGCCAGCGGTTTGGGCACGTCTCGGGCAACTGTTCAATGCCGACCAGGTGTGTCAAATGCGGTGGATCCCATGGTCCGGGAAAGTGCAGTGTGCCTTCTAAGGGAGAGAATAACAAGGAGACTTTTTGGACTGACCCTGTTACTGGAGAGGTGTCAAAAAGGACTGGTTTGCCCGTGAAGTGTGCGAATTGCAACGTCGAGGGTCATGTTGCTAGCTCCAGGGATTGCCCGCGACGTGTGGAGCTCATCCGCAGGATGGGAAGGGGGAAAAAGGCTGGGAATGACGGTGGGTTAGGTAGCTTACCATCTCGTGGGGCTGCTCCTGGACATGGAATGTCCTATGCCGACATTGCCAGGAGTGCCTCGGGTGTTGGACAGACACCGCGGCGAGGGGCTTTGGGTACTTCCGGGGGTTCTTCTGGGAATGGGCTTTCTTTGGGTGCTGCTATGGGGCAGTATGACCTTGTTGATAGGGACTGTAGACGTTTCTTTGGGGGCGGCTTGCTGCAGTGTCTTGGTAAGATAGGGAATTTTGCTAAGGAGTATCGGGGACTGGGCACAGATGAAGATAGGTCACGTGCCCTCCTTGGTATGTTAATGACCCTTGGGCATCATGGCTGACTTTCTTAAGGCAATTTTTATTAACGCCAACTCGGTAGTATCTCGGCATAGGAGGCACATATTGGGTTTATTTTTGACTGAACACAAACCTGACATTTTACTGTTGGCTGAACACTGTCTTAGTGCTCGCCATAGACTTGAGATTGACGGTTACGCAGTATTTAGACAGAACCGACGTGACCGACGGGGTGGAGGAACGGCTGTGCTCGTGAAGAACACATTTCACTGTGACGAGATCGTTCTCAATACGGGTGTTATTGAGAGTACTGCTGTGCGGATTCGTAGGCTGAATGACAGGGACATTATTGCTGTGTCCGTGTATCGTACAGCTCAAAATGTGATTGCGGCTGAGTGCTTTGCATCGATACAGGAACTGGCTAGGGACTGTACCGTATTGTTGGGTGCTGACCTGAACGCTAGGCACCCGTTTTGGGGAGATCCCGTCACGAATCGTGCTGGACGTGACCTTCGGGATATTTTACTGGATAGTCCTGACATTGACATATTACGGACTAATGGCCCGACAAGGTTGAATCGTGGTATTTCTTCCTACATTGACATCTTTATGGGGACAGCTGATATTACTCCGATGACATCAGGCGGACTTCGGACGCTGGACTATGGGTCAGATCACAGGGCAGTGGAATTAATTTTCCAGTCTACTGGATGTGTAATACGGGAACGGATGACGAGGTATGACTTTGACAGAATGGACATACGTAGGTTTAGGACTAGACTGACTGAAGACTTGGAGACTCACTGCCTGCCGACTAATAGGAACGTTACAGAGACTGAAATTGATGAGTGTATTGGGGCGACGAATAGGGTTTTTCTTGGCGCCATGGAACAATCGATTCCGAGGGTTATTGTGAGGGGAAGGGGATTACTTAAACTTCCAATGCACATACTTGCTTTCATAGGCCACAAGAAGAGACTGAGACGGACACTACATAAATGTGACCCAAGTAGACGTAGTACGCTGAGGGCTGAGATCAGGAATCTTGATAGGATTATACAGAGTGCAATAGCTACTTTTGAGAGAGACTACTGGACAGAGTATCTTGAACGTATTCGTGTGAATAGCAAAACTTTTAGGAAAGTTAGGTCAGCTGCGGGGTTGAGTCTTCGCCCTACCATCAGCAGTTTAATGGGCCCTGGTGGCGCAATTGTCTCTGATGATGGGGGGAAAGCCAACCTTTTAGCTGACTCCTTTTTTGGACTGCCTCGCACAGGACAGGGTATACCTGCTGATGTATCTATGAGTAGGACGCTGTCGGTACTAGACGGTCTGCCACCTATAACGACATTCGGTGGAACGGTGATGGCTGACGGTAGTGGTGTCTCTCCCAATACTGATGTCGGATCGCTTGGATTTGTTACTGCTGAATCAGTTGGTTGTGCTTTGAAGAGGAGATCGGGTAAGAGATCTAGTGGTATTGACTGCGTACCTGACTTTGTACTGAAGAAGACTAACGACTATGTATGGGGATTTCTGGCAATTCTTTTCAACCACTGTATAAATATCGGGTACTTTCCGAGGGCGTGGAAATCTGCTCTGGTTGTCCCAATACCAAAGCGGGGATCTAATATCTCGGAAAGTGCTAACTATAGACCGATATCACTTCTATCGGCCTTTGGTAAACTTTTTGAGTATTTTATACTTGACAGAATCAACTGGGCCATTGAGGAAAGGCAGATTCTTAAGGAATTCCAATTTGGATTTCGAAAGGGTCTGTCTACTTCACATGCCCTGATGGTACTCTCGGATTTTGTTTCCAAGGGCTTGAATAGGAGGTGTGGTACGACCACAGTTAGCCTTGATTTGGCCAAAGCCTTTGATACGGTTTGGCATGATGGGATACTTGTCAAACTTGTAACAATGGGGTTCGACGTGAACGTGTGTCGTCTGGTTGCTAGTTTCCTCGACGGACGTACTTTTAGGGTACGGGTTGGGACCTGGTTCTCTGATGAGGGTTCTGTTTCTGCTGGGGTACCACAGGGATCACTACTGGGTCCTGTGCTGTACAATTTGTATATGGCTGACATACCGCGACCACCCGACTGGGACCTGTTGCTACTGTATGCTAACGACATTTTGATAGCTTTCACTGGCGCTAGGGCAAGGACAGTGAACACCCGCGTAAATCTGTATCTGGACGAACTTGACAGGTACCTCCGTGAGTGGAGACTTAATTTGAATATTGCTAAGACGGTTTCGATGGCGTTTAAGGGTAGGTACGGGAATATATATCCCAATTGGAGGTCTCACGTACCGAGTCTGAGGATAGGTGGTCAGATTGTTGGGAATTCGGACAGAATTAGGTATCTGGGAGTGACGTTTAGCGAAAAATTCGAATACTATCACCATGTAGATGATATTTTGGTACGGACTAAAAGGACTTTTAGTGCATATCAGCGAGTACTGAGACGGAACGGGGGCCTTGATCGAAAGGTACGTCTCTTACTATACCGACAGGTGATACGCCCTCTCATCTCCTACGCCTTTCCAGTTTGGTTTGGAATTTCTTCATGCCAGATGGAGAGGCTTAGAAGATGGGAGAGGTCTGTTCTTGTCGCTTGTCTGGGCATGCGGATTAGGGTGACACGTGATGGAGAGTTTCGCAGACCTTCGTGTGCATCCATCTACGCTGCGATTGACTTCGGTAGGATTGATTCGTTCATGATTCAGGGGGCCATTGGTTTTCTTGAACATTCACGGACGTTGGACAATGACCTAGTTAGGAATTGCTTTCATAGGGCACGTGATATGGAGGCTATCGGATCCTCACCATATCTCTCTCCGGTTGATATTCTGACCCTCAACAGAGCTGGTCTACTTTTTCACGGCACAGACCTCTTGTTTTACCATAGAAGGCTGAACACTTTTGGTTTGACTGATACAGTATATAATACTGCTCAGTGACCCCTTTCCTTTTGTAAATATTTTACTCTATCCTTATTTTAAGTTGTTTGTTTTTGTTTCTGTTTTGTTTTATTTTATTTTATTATATAGTTTTAGATTCTCTTTAGATGTAAGAAAATTTAAATGTCTCTCTTTTTTAATCCCTTTTTGGAGAATATATTGTAAGTGATATAATATATTGTTAAAGTAACGTACCTATAGTACAAATATAATATTGTTAAGGTGAAGGTCCTTGTAAAAATACTTTAGTATGTAAGGAGTATTGTAAAAATGTATTTAGTTTTAATATTAAGACTTAATTATATGTATGAATTGTATGGGATTCAATAAAAACCAAACTAAACAAAACCAAAACTAGCAATTAAGATCCAATGATATACGTTGCCAACTGATATACGTTGCAAAAGTCATGTCAATATTATATCGAACGTAAAACGTTTGTGTATATTTTCTTCAGAAGCAATTTTATATCACGACATAAACTTAGGTGGATCTTAATGTAAACATAAGTTGGAACACAAAAAGAAAAGAAAACCTCTCTGAAAACAATTGAAACAGAGAAAAAACTTACATGTCGCAAGTCTACATAAAAATACACTTAATGAAGTGTATGTTACAAGAATTTTTATACATAAACTTGTATTTTAAAGTTCATGTAAAAAAAAGTTTATCAATGATTTATTTGGGCATTATTTGTGCTTTTCCAAATAAAAGAACTATAAAATACAAGTTTATGTATATAAATTTTGTTTTAATGGTGCATTAACCATGGTTTTATGTAAACTCCCCTTCTGTTTTGCAAGAGAAAGATTTTTAGTGGAAAAACCAAGTTCAACTGCGTTCATAATACCTACTTTTTCCCGGCGAGTTTTTTTTTTGTTCCCGCATTTGGTAAAAAAAAGGAAAAAACAAATTCATGATAGGAGAAGAGGGAAAAGTGAGAAAACTCGTGCGGAATTTTAGTTTATGATTGGGCTGATATTAACTAGCGAGTAATATCCAGATCACCACAATGGATAATAACGGCTGGTAAAGTATAGGGAAATACACATATATAAGCTTTAAAGGCCGCGTCAGATAAAACTTTTGCTTTGCGTTGCGTTGAAGATTCGCTTTGTCATATAAGATGGAATGTATATGCTTATATGAAACATGTTAAATGAAGTACTTTTAACGCATAGCGAAGCGAAAAGATAGGCAACTCTCAACTTTTTGCGTGCTTTGGCAATTAGTTGGTACAATTTTCTTAGTTTGGCCAAACTCGTATGTAAACATGAAATTTTATTAAACTTTTTGTAAACGTATGTTAAAAACGAGTTAGTGGCTTTAAATTAATCGAATTGTGCTTTTTTTATGCATAAAACAAAACATACACATTTACGTTGTCGGACAGCAACATAAGCATAAAATGTTTACGTAGCTTAACTTAAGTTAGTTTTAAGTTTTTTAATAAAAGCCAGTCTTAAGATTCAAAACATTAAATAAAATACATAAAAAATACATACATGCACAAGAAATAACTAAAGTAGATTTCAGTAATTTTTATGTATCTTAAATGGCGCAGTCGGTAACGGTAAAATTAATTAATTTTATCAAAAGCTCCAAAACAAAGGACATTGTTAAATTGAATAAATAAAATAAAAAATTAAATTCTTCTAAAAAGCCTTATTCGAAAAAATTTATTTTGGAATTAGAATCAAACAAAAATAAAACGTAAAAAATAAAACGGATTTTCTGTGTTAAACTTACATAAGTATATGAAAAAAAGAACGCACTGTGTCAAGAGACACCGAGTAGGAACGTAGTTCCTTACGGTTTACTTACCTTTGAAATCGCCTCTTACCGCTCTGTTTGTATACAGTTCATCCCGCCTAAGTGCTAATCGGTTAGATACCTTTATCGCTTATGCACCCCTTATATTGAATCCTCATTTTTTACACTAATTTTCACACAATAGTCCACTCTTATTTAACTTCCGTTTAATTAACCATTTTGCATAATTACCCAGAAATATTTTACCCCACAATGAAATTTCTCCAAAATTCTCCACGTTTATTTGCCCAAAACTACATAAGTACATATTTATGGAACTTTGACAAATTTACGAACCTTATGCATTTATTTTTTGTAATAGGTCTGTTTCAGATGCATAACAAAACAGTCGGAACTTGTAAAAATTTATCCAAAAGCGTTCCAGATAGCAATTTTTGTGCAATTTGGAGAGCAAATGAGAGAGTAATTTTTTTTCATTTCCTGTAGCACGTTTCTGTAATTCTCGCATCGAAAAACTTCTCACAGAAAACGATGGCAATGAAGAAGAAACTATGTGAATTGAAACAAAAAATCGTTTCTCACATGCAAGTGTTTCTGTAATTACTTTTTGTGAGAACTGTTTGTCATTTTACCGGTTTTGACGTATGTTATTGGAAATTTGTGAGAAAAAGTGTTTCTGTAACAATATTTTGTGAAAAGTTTCTCGCAAAAACTGTCAAAACAACTCGCATTTTAAAGTGGTGCGAGAACAACCAAAATTTTACAAAAACATATGAACTTTATAATTTGTGTATAAAAATATGAAATATAAACTAGTTAAGAAGATATGCAACGAATTGTTGGACCAAAATATTATTAAAAAGTCGATATGTTCACATTTATTTAGATTTTTTTTGGAAATTATCTTTGATTTTTTTGAGTTGATAGAAAAACTTCTTTCAAGCATTTTGCATTCATTTTATATTCTTGTTCATTATTTTATTTTCTTTTTCTTTTAAATTATTTCTTTTTTTGTTATTGACATAATATTTTTGTAACATTTTCTTTTCATTTGACACTTGATTGTTGGAAATATTCCAATAAAAACGAAATTAGTGTTGCTTCTTTTCACTTTAAATTACAGAAACACTTTTTTCTCACAAATCGAGAAACGATGGAATTTTTTGTTTCACACTTCATGTGAGAAATTTTTCGATGCGAGAATTACAGAAACGAGCTACTGTACAAACTAGTACGACCTTTTTCTTCTGGGTAAGTTCGTACCAGTGTTGCCAGAAGTAGGGAAAATCCCTACATGTAGGTATTTTTGATACTAAAATATAAATGTAGTGATTTTTTCGTCATGTCGCATTATTTATGAAATAAATGCAAACATAACGTTTTTTAGTACTATGTATTTTCTTTTTCAAAACGGTTCAAAAATTTTATTAAGTTAAAATCGCTTAAAAATATATTTCCAGAGTTGTTTATGGTTTAAAAAGTTGGCGACACTAATATGTATGTATGTATATATGTATATGCCAAGGCGACTTCATATACAAGGTGGTGGCAAGCCTGCAACAACAAAATCTGCCTAGTGCTTTATTGCAATGAAAATTGGCAAATCAAACTTCCTACAAATGTTATTGCAATGTTAACTTGGCACCACCTGGTACGTGATTTCGTCTTGGTATATGCTTTTTCTTATCATATCATTCAATGTTGAAAGGGTTTCAATTAAGAAGAAGCATCAGTATTAATTGTTTACAAATTTTACAGTTGGGCAAAATCGTTCCTTTTTGGGAATCGTTCGGAACGATCCGAAATATTAAAGGAAATTCGACGTTCATTTCGTTCATCGTTCCTTTTTTTACCTTGAATTAGAGTTGTGTCGTTCCGGAACGACCTAGTTCCATTGAACGATTCACTAAAAGGAACGGTTCGGACTTTTACACAGTTTCATTTCTTATCGTTCATCGTTCCGACTAAAATTTTTTAACAAGGTGGTGTTTTTGACAAGTACACGAATTAGCAAGTTAACCTATCAGCTGATGTTTTACTTACGCGCTTATAACGAACAAGTCATTTGACAATTAGTTCAGCCTTGCTCAAAATTTTTTGACAATTACTTTGTAAAATGCTCAGAGTTGTATCTAATGCGCGTACGTGTATTTAATGTGCATTGCTTGGTGATAACCTTCTCCGTGGTGCCAGAGGTAATTTTTTACCATTTTGTTTTGTAAGATATATTTTATATAATTGTAATGTTCACTGTAGTTAGATGTTCAAATATATACATGTGCTTTAAAAAATATTTATTTAATTCTCTTTATATATTATAAATATAATACATTTATATATATTATATTGTCATGCAACTCTAAATATACAATTTTACTTATTTGAAATATGTTTTGAGTGGCAACGCTGTGTTTCAAGGCATACTTTGTTTTGAAGCAAGCTTTCCGTTAATTTTCTCGTCAGTTGTATCGAAAGTTGAAGTTAAATTTTTTTTAAATGTCGGGAAATAATAAAAAGCACAGCGAAATATGGTTCCATTTCGATGATGAAGGGGAAATGAGAGCAAAATGCAAGTATTGCAAGGTGTCTCTGAGCATTGTTGGTGGCTCGCATAGTAATTTAAAGCGGCACCTCAAGCGAAAGCACCCTGGAACTGCCATGGTTTTGGAAAGACAAGCGCCAACAACAGTAACCGATGTCATTGATTTGGCTCTGACTTGCGATCAGCCATCGACTAGTGCTCATATTCACCAAACCAATCAACAGCCTAGTATCAACCAGTTCTTTCGCAGGCCACCACCTATACGCAAAGTGGAACAATGTGACATGCTTGCTCTTGAAATGGTCGCAAAAGGTCACCATGCATTGCGATTGGTAGAAGAACCAAGCTTAAAAAAGTTTGTGGAAGCAGTTTCGCATTGTCCAGGGTATACTCCACCCTCCAGGAAAACGTTGTCGAATAATTTATTGCCTAGCGTATATGCAGAAATATTTGAAAAGGTGAAAAGAGAAGTACTGGCATCATCTGCAGTTTGTCTTACGACAGATGGCTGGACATCAAGGGCGAATGTAAGTTATTTGGCAGTAACTGCGCATTTCATTGACGAGGAAACAGTTCTACGGTCGTATTTGTTGTCTTGTGAAGAATTTAGTGAAAGACACACTAGTGAGATTTTGATATCAGCAATAAAATAACTGCCATAGTGAATGATAATGCCGCTAATATAACCGCAGCTATTCGTCAAGGTGGTTGGCGTGGAATTGCATGTTTCGCACATTCGCTAAATTTGGTGGTCCAAGCAGCTATAGGTGAAATTGGTGAGGTTGTTTTTAAAGTGAAACGGGTTGTGGAATATTTTCGTAAGAGTCCACACAGCTTAAATCGACTGCAGGAAACGCAAAAGCAAATGAGTCTTCCAAACTTAAAGTTGAAACAAGATGTAGTCACTCGATGGAACTCCACCTATGAGATGCTAAATCGGATACTGGAAACAAAAGATGCTGTAATAGCTACACTTTCGCTTACTCGTCCTGATTTAGGTATTTCTCTAGAAGAATGAGATATAATAGCAGAAGTTATTAGTTTTACGAAATTACTAACGAAATTTCAGCAGAAAAAAATGTTACGCTTTCAAAAGTGATAGTGCTGTTTAACCTCTTGGAGGGATATATATCAAGTAGCAGCTCCCAAAATGAAAAAGTAAAAAACTTTTTAAAAACGCTTCAAACGGAGACCTTTTCCCGTTTTTTAAATTTTGAGCGTAATAATTTATATGCGGAAAGTACGTTGTTGGACCCACGTTTTAAAAGGAAAGGGTTCAAAAATGATGCCATCCTATAATCACGCACTTCAAACGCTAAGGATGCGTATAAGCAATATAAAATTGTCAAACGCTGAACGTGACAACGTTGCAGCTACCTCTACACCTACAATACCTGCTGCTCCTAAAAGAAGTATTTGGAATACTTACGACAAGGACTTCTCTAACACTGTAAGGTCAGACCATTAGGGAACTAAATAAATACATTAATGAAGAGAATTTAGATAGGAAAAGTGACCCATTAGCATGGTGGAAGGAAAGAAAAACGCTGTATCCAAGAGTATACGTTTATGCTCTGAAGCGTTTGTGTATTGTTGCCACATCTGTTCCTTGTGAACGCATTTTTTCCTCCACCGGGCAAATAATAAATGATAGAAGAACTCTTCTGAAATCAAAAAAAGTTTCCAGCCTGGTATTCTTACATCACAATATGTAAGGAAATAGTAATAGTAATAGTAATATTTCTTTGCAACCAACACTGTTAATTTCTTTTTTGTTTAATGATTGTTATTTTATTTATTAGTAGTAGTGTTTTGTATCCTATTCGAAATTTTAGTAATCTGGTGGTCACTCTGTAATTCGAAACAAAAGTGCTTTCGTAAAAAGTGTAAAGTGAATAAAAAACATTTGCTTATTACTTAAAAATTTGTTTTAAAATCTAAAATATATGTGTTTTTTGTTTTTTTTTTTAATAAATTTTTAAGTAAAAAGCAAATGCTTTTTTTTATTTACTTTACCCAATAGCATACAAACTCGAAAGCACTTTCTTTCGTTTCAAAATACATGAATCTGAATTTTTCATGTCATTACAAAGGAGCGTAACTACTAAATACTAATGAAAAATATTTTGATTCAGATACGTGCTTATTAAGTTAAACCTTTTCCCATAATGTTGAGTTCTATGGCATTGTCTATTAGTTATGTTTGAAACTATTTAAGTGAAAGTGTCTGAATCAAAAGGGTTTTCATTAGTATTTAGTGGTAACGCTTTTTTGTTCAAATGTTTGAACAAGTGTGATCGTACCTTTATTGAATTATATTATTTTTATTTTCTTTTTTGCTATTGACCTGGGAGGTTATTATGTTAATCGATTCGAAACGGAAACTGTTCAAATTTGTATGTTATTAACATTACAATTCGAAAGCTTTTCCGTTCGATTCGGATTACATAATGACCCCCCCCCCCCACCCCGTGTTTCTTATTTCATTCGAAATAGAAATAATGTCCATTCTCATGGCATTGTAGTTTTAAGTTTAACTGCCTTATTTATAGAAAATAATTTTGGTTAACACTTAACAAATAAATGTCCATACAAAAGTTGTTGTGTAAGCCAAAACTATTTTTTATGAACAGGGCAGTTAATATATTTTTTTTAAAAAAGTTTCTCAAACCTTTCAAGTGTTATAAGACAAGTATTATAAGTGTTGTAATACAAGTAAAAAATTAAATTTTCACAACTATTTGTGAAGTATTTTATATATTGTTTTATTTTAATTTTGTATTTTTGTTTATTTATTTTGTTTTGTTTTTTGTCTTTGTTGTTAGTTATGCACGTATGTATAAATAGATGCCTTTCGTTTCTGTTTATGTAACTCATCAGTAGACTTCAACCACAATTAAAAAAATTTTACAAAATATCAATGCTTAAAGACAATCCTATTAAATTACGGTTTGTAATCTCGTAATTCTCAATAATTTATTGGGATTTTGTCTTAAGCATTGATGTTTTGTAACATTTTTTGAATTGTGGTTGAAGTCTACTGATGAGTTACGTAAACAGAAACGAAAGGCATCTATTTATACATACGTGCATAACAAACAACAGACACTTTTTAAATTTTTGTATTTTTAAAATAAAGACTGAATTAAATTTTGTGCTTTATATTTTAGTTTAAAAGAAGTAATTGTTTTCCTCTTTAATAATAATAAACCTTATATATTGAAAAAAGTACAAAAATATACATAAATGCTTTTCATAAGTACTTAAACAAGAAAATAACGTAAGTAGAAAATATTCTCGTATACGTATTTCAAAACGTTAAGTAAAATATAGATTGTGAGAAAAACATAATGTACATGCAAACAAAAACAGTCCTCCTTCTACAACATGTCTCAAATTATTGCATAATAGAGTGTAATAGAAGTGTTTCTGCTGCATTCATTAAAAAATTATTTTTGTTTATAAAACGATTATTTAAATATGCCTGAGCACAATTTATTTAATAAACTAAGATTTTTTTGTGAATACAGATTTGAGATTTATTCTTCATTCATAAATAATTTGAGCATTGTGTATAATAGCCAGTACTAAATCTGCCAACGAAGCCTCTGCGGTCCTTTCAATGTCCTAATATTAAATGGCAAATAAACCCATAATTTTCATGATACACTGTTTTAAAATGTGCATGATTACTATATATATTTATGTATTACATTTAATTGTTGTAAGAGTTTACCTTTTAATATTCCATTTAAGCATTCTTCTACTAGACGAGTTGACAATTCAGGCCAGTCTGCATGTAGCAGTGACTTATTACTTGTTACGCTCTCACGGGCACCCAACCATGCTCTACTATTACATTCCAGACATAGATACATATGTACTTAAATTTACCAATCAGTGGACTGCATCATAGTGCATGTTACGCATTATTTGTAGCGATAAGCCAAAACCTTCCCTGAGGTTTTGTTGGGAAGACAATTCTTCACTGCCAGGAGGCGATAAAAGTTTTGGAATGATATTTGCTGGTTTCCACAGGTCGTTCTAAAATTTAGAATCTAAATTAAACGTATGCATGAATTTATTGCATTATATATGTAGGTAAACTAGTATGTTTACCACAACGTTTTAATTATTACCTTATCCTTGCGAATGTTTGCCACGTTAAGATTTTTGTTGTCATAAAACTATAAAATTCAGTTGAATTATGTTTTTTAATAAATTTGTACGCGCTAATATAGGAATAATTGGTTTTTTCATAACCATCAAAACAATGATTTGCTCAACACGAAAATGTATGTACATGCATGTGTATAAGTAAGCGTCAAAATACATGCCATGCATTTGTTGACATTTTTTAGGAGCGACAGAGAAGTTCTCTCGTTCATCGTTCATTCACTGTTCAAAGTAAAAAAAGGAACGATGAACGAAATAAACGACCTAGTTCCTTTAACATTTCGGATCGTTCCGAACGATTCCCAAAAAGAAACGATTTTGCCCAACTCTACCTTGAATGAACGATGAACGAGAGAACTTTTCTGTCGTTCCTAAAAAAGGTCAGCAAATGCAGTGCATGTATTTTGACGTTTAAGAATTGCTGTTTGCTTATGT
Organism: Nowickia ferox; assembly: GCA_936439885.1. NCBI lineage: Eukaryota > Metazoa > Arthropoda > Insecta > Diptera > Tachinidae > Nowickia > Nowickia ferox. The sequence continues at coordinate 262,334 of CAKZFG010000002.1, read as the reverse complement.
ACATGTATGTATATTTTCGTATTGAGCTAATCATTGTTTTTATTATAATTAAAAAACCAATTATATATTAGCGCGTATAAGTTTATTAAAAAACACAATTCATTATATAACTAGTTAATTGTCAATCTTTACACAAAAATATCAACCTTGTATCAGAAATAAGTGAACGATTGTTGTGTATAATGCTCTCTTGATGAACAATTAACTTGGTCGCAAATACCGCCCACTGCTGTCAAACTTCATGTAAGTACTTATAAAATCAATCTCTCAAACTTCATGACAAAAAACTCTTCAACTATTCTGTGTATATGTGGTTGTAATAATAACACCACCTTGTTAAAAACACTTTAGTCGGAACGATGAACGATAAGAATGAAACGGTATAAAAGTCCGAACCGTTCGTTTTAGTGAATCGTTCAATGGAACTAGGTCGTTCTGGAACGGCACAACTCTAACAAATTTTACATTTAGTGAAACAAAAATTTTTTCCAATCAGTAAGTCGCAAACATAAAATCGAATAAATTGTATTGGATATTGTGAAAATTTGCATTTGAGTCTACGAAATAACGTTTTCTTAAGAAAAAGGCAATAAAAATATGAATATTTTAATACTGCACGGAAACGTAATGTAGTGCTTTGTTTTTTAGGATGTCATCAGACTCTTTGGACTACGAAGGCAACAAAAGCAAATATAGGAAGCATAAGTTCCGGCCGGAGTGGTTGCAAATAACTGAATTTAAAGGATGGTTAACGGAATTAAAAGATGACCAATTTAAATGTAAATGCAGGGCATGTGGCAATATTTTAAACTGTGGGAAATCCGAACTAAGAAAGCACTCGTTCACAAAATTGCACAAAAAAATGTTTCAGGAATAAATAATTTAAAGCCGTTGAACTCTTTTTTTGAAAAGCAGTAATAGAAAAAGATCCTGTGTCAAATTTTGAAATGCGCATAAGCCTATTTTTTGCAGAGCACAATGCTGCGCTACATGTAGTAGATCACTTAGTTCCGCTTTTAAAATAAATAGCCCAGGACTCCTCTATAATAAAAAAACAGCAAATTGGGAAGAACTAAGTGTAAGAAAATAATACAAAACGTGCTAGCAGAGGAAGAAAAGTCTAAACTAATACTAAAACTACAAAAATATGAATTTTCTGTCCTCGTAGATGTTTCGTCTTCCAAAACAATGTGTGTTTGATGAAGAAAAGGAGCTAACAGTAGTGCAACTGTATAGATTTGCTTCCTGTCGGAACAGATTGTACGGCGGATGCACTCTATAAAATGTTTAAAGAATGCATTTTAAAATATTCAATTCCATTTTCTAACATACGTGGTCTTTGCTGCGATGGGGTCAACGTCATGACAGGAAAATTTAACTCCTCATCGCGTCTGCTCAATGACTATAAAGAAGCTATTACTATAAAGTGTTTATGCCATACTTCAGCGATTATTGCCAACAAAGCTTGCCTTAGTTTACCAAAAGCACTGGATGAATTGATAAGACAAATTGCGATTTATATTCTGGGTAGCTCAAACAGATGTGCCGAACTAGAAGATTTTCAACAACTTTTTAATGAAGAAAAACGTAACATATTGAGGATTTCTGTTACTAGATGTTTTTCACAAAAATGCATTGGAAGAATATTATATAATTGGAACATTTTACAGGAATATTTTAAATATGTATGTCATCGCGATAAACTGAAATCTGCCGAACTGATTTATGCTGAATTTAATAATGATTGCAAAAAGGCTTATTTTTTATTCTTAAAATATGTTTTAAACTACAGATGAGCTATTTTTCGAAACCTGTTACTTTTTCACAGCGATTGAAAAATCACTAATCACAACTGTGACTGAATTTATCAAGTAACAGGTTTTGGAAATGTAGTTCTTTCATACAAACTCTGAATGCTCTTGTATGCTTATAGCGATTTCTTTTCTGACAAATATGTTGCATATATGTATGTTACATGTTTTACATTTCTGTGTTCGTTTATACAAAAAATACAACTATTTATTGAATTATTAGGAAAAATTATTGCCAAAAAAAATTTTTTATTTAATTTGTTACCAAAATTTTAAGTTTGGACTTGTGATTGCGTTTCGTCTTTAATCAATACTACTAAAACAAGAATACATATTTATAAAAAATAGACTTCTGTATTGTATTCAATATATTCAAAACGTAGATCTTGTGTTAAAAGACATTCAAGTCAGTATCGAGCAAAATAAACAATCATTGAAGGAATATAGATATGAATTTGGAAGATCATTGCAGCAAAATGAAAGTGAAATAAAAACTTTACTGGAAGCTATTGAAAGGCGCTATGATGAAAGATTTAGGAAAATAGATAATATCCAGAAAATATGTGAAAAAATATGCTAGAAGTAAAAAATCTTTTTGGAAATGTAAACGAAACAAAAACAAAGACATGTGTGAAAAAATTGAAACATCTAATACGAAGATGTATAATGAAATAAAGAAAATGGTCAAAGATGCAAATGTAAAAACAAATATACCATCATATGCGCAAACAGTTGCAAGTAATTTAGAGATGCCAGATGTGTCGAAAAATGTTCCCTTAATTATCAAACAAAGAGGGAAACAAAGTATTGAAAAAACTAAAGCGGAACTAAATAAAAAAATTTATCCAATTAATTTTAAAATAACGAATGTTGAAAATAGGAAAAATGGTACGTTAGTAATTCAAAGTGAAAACATCGAAGAAAGAGAAAAAATCAAGGAAGCAATACAGAGTGAGTAGTAGGGAACTGCCAGTTCTGCCCCAATTAAAATTGTTCAATTGTGGCTGAAATTGTTAAATTGTGGGCTGAAATTGTTAAATTGTGGCTGAAATTGTTAAATTTTGGCTGAAATTTTAAAATTCTTGGAAATTTGTTTACATTAGGAGTTTTTTGTTTATATTAACTTTTTTTGTTTATATTAAGTATATGTATGTATGTATGTATGTATGTATGTATGACCGTGGGAACTTGTGCGTGGAATATTTTGTGGGAATACATTAAGGGGGTTTATAGCTTTAAGATTTTTATATTTGTATGATTTTTCCTAATGCCGACGGGAAAACATCTTTATTTTTTCTAATACCGACGGGAAAGTTATGATTGTTGTTAGACTGTGGAAATTTGTTGATGTCCGTGATTTGGGCAGGTGAGGTTTTTGTAACATGTAACCGTGGGAATTTGCGGGTGTATCTTTAAGGCAGCCTGTGTTTGGTGGGGGCGGGTGTTGTTGTAATATGTATCCGTGGGAATTTGTGTGCGGAATATTTTGTAGGAATATATTAAGGGGTTTATAGGTTTGAGGCTTTTATATGTGTATGATTTCCTGATGCCAACAGGAAAACATGTTTACTTTTTTCAAATGCCGACGGGAAAATCATGGAAATGATTTTTCCTAATGCCGACGGAAAATTTGAGGGTATGTCTAGCTGTAGAAATTGAAGTCTGGCTGTGATTGGTAGAGGGTGGGGTGTGTCTAGATTGTGAGACCTTAAGGCTGACCGTGATTTGGGTAGGTGAGGGTGTTTTGTAATATGTAACCATGAGAATTCGGTGACGTATATGCTTGTTGGAATTTAAATCAAGCTGGGCTTCGTGGAGGGGCGGGATGTATTTGCGGGAGATCGACTGGTGGAGGGTGGGGAGTTGTTGTAATATGTATCCGTGGGAATCTGTGTACTGTATGTATGTCTGTAAGAGTTTAAGGCGTATATGCTTGTTGACGTATATGCTTGTTGGAATTTAAATCAAGCTGGGCTTCGTGGAGGGGCGGGATGTATTTGCGGGAGATCGACTGGTGGAGGGTGGGGAGTTGTTGTAATATGTATCCGTGGGAATCTGTGTACTGTATGTATGTCTGTAAGAGTTTAAGGCTGTCTGTGATTTATCAAAGGTGAGGTGAGAGTGTTCATGTAATACGTATCCGTGGGAATCTGTGTATATGTATGTTCGTAGGAGTTTAAGGCTGATTCTGATTTGAGGTGGGGGAGGGTGTTGTTGTGATAGATAGATAGAATGTGCCTATGTGTGTGTGTGTGTGTGTGTATGTATGTATATGTAGGAGTTTAAGGCTGTCCTTGATTTGAGGTAGGCGGGCGGTGTTGTTGTAATATGTATCTATAAGAATTTGGGTGTTTATATGTCTGTAGGAATTTTTGTACATGTATGTCTGTACGAGTTTAAGGCTGATTGTAATTTAAATTGTTGAGATTGATCGATTGTATGTGACTTCGAGAATTAGTGTATGTATATCTGTAGGAAACTTAAGGCTTATCGTGATTTATGAGGGGCGAAGTGTTCATGTAATATAACCGCGCAATTTGTGTGTATATATGTAGGAGTTTAAGGCTGATCATGATTAATGAGAGGTGAGGTGAAGGTGTTCATGTATATGTATACGTATCTGTGTGCATATATGTATGTCTATATGAGTTTAAGGCTAATCGTGATTTAGGTTGTGAGATTGATAGATTGTATGTTACCTTGAGATTTTGTGTATATATATCTGTAAGAACTTTAGGCTGACTGTGATTTGTGAGGGGAGGGGCGTTGTTGAAATAGGTTTAATTTTTCGTAGATGAATTTTGGTATGTGTGTGTGTGTATGTGATTTTCTCACCCTAGTATTTATATGTACGTTGAAATAAATTATTTCTCATATGAACATTTTTTGCTAGAAAATATTATCATATATCTGAACTTCCCTAATCCTAGTATGTTTTTCATATTGGAGGATGAGATTGCTTTATATTTTATCAAGCTTAAATTTGTCCAGTGTTAAAGTCTGTCGGTCAGAAATTTGTTTATATTTGTATAAATATTAATTTCAGATTTTGCAAAATTCTTGCGTACGATCATGGAGATTTTGTGTGTGTGTATGTGTGTATGCGCGATAGAGTTTGACTGGTCTGTGATAAGTTTGTGTATTTAAGTACATTTGTCTTCTTCGACTTTCGTCTTCAAGCGTCAGTAGCTTGGAGAACGGTTTGTATGTTTTCATGATGTAGATATGTAAGTGTGATTGTTAAAATCCAATAAATACTTGAGCATGGGTAAGAAATTTGAAAATATGTGTACATATGTACATATGGATCTACAAATTGATTTTATGTATGTATATATGTACATACAAATAAGTCTGGGGCTCCCTGTTTAAATACATTTTTTTTGTCATGTGCTGTTGTTGCTGTTGTAAATATTCGCCTGGTCTTTTGTGTATAGATGTGAAATATCTCGATAGTTTTTTTATTTGAAATTAAAAAAGCGTTCTTTTAATTTTTAGATGTATTTACTTAAAAGTTTGTGAGGAGTTTCTGTTTTAAGTAAAATTTAATTCCTCTCTAGTTGTAGTAAATATAGTATAAATATTTAATATATTTTATTTCCATTTGTTTAAAGTTGATGTAGCCTATATAGTCAACGTTAGAAATTTTTCGGTGTAAAATTTTTTCCAACTATCATATTTTTTCTTCACCTTTTTCATATATTTTAGGACATCTTGCATTGGCTTTAAAAAATGATAAACGCTTTGAAATGAAACTGATCCAGCAGTCCAGCTTTTTTTAACCACTTTGCTTCTCTTTCCTTTTTTATTGATAAACATTTAAAATCAAATGGTGGTTTTATAATGAAATTGTTATACTCATTATTGCGAAAAACATCCGCTACTTTTTTTTGTAATGAACATCATTCGAAACCTTACTTAATTTATAAGACTTTCAGGACTTTCTATTATTCGATCATTAGTAAAAATGCAGTAGCTGAGGTCATTGCTTACTGTTTCATATTAAATTTCTATATCAATTGAGCCGCTATTGAATAAAAGGAACTTTTATCTTAAACTTTAGTGCATTTGGAAGTGTTTGAGATTCTTTCATATAATAGCTTTGTTGGAATCTTAGATACGAGTACATATAATATAGAATTGTATAACGTTTATTTTTAATTTTTATGTTAAGATCATCATCATTTAGATATGAAACTAAATTTAAATGTACTTTTAAATTAGTTAAATCATAATGAGGAAACTTGTTTTCTTCTTGAATAGCGATCAACAGAAAACGAAATCGTTTTCTTACAATTTAGGGGTGGCCTCTCAACGGTTCCTCTAGTATACAAGATGACTTTCTATGTCAACATATCTGTCTACTCTTTGTCAACGTTAAGGGACAATTAAATGTTAAAATTTTAATTCCTCAAATTGTGTTACTTCATACTGATAATATATTTTCATTAATAAGGTATATGTTTATCTTATGAAGGTTACTCGCCTATGGCTTTTATTTGATGTTCTAGATGATTTTTTTCTCATTTTATTAAATTTCAGCGTATTGTGTATATATTTCTGATATTTTTAAGTGCGCTTTATTTACCTGTCAGACAAAGTGTGATACTCAGTCTCTCTTTTTAATATTTTTTTTTCTTCTTTTAATGTATCACTACTATTTTATCAGATTTTACTACTTGAAAAAGAGAATATTTATATAATTTTTAAACGTATTCATTTATACATATAGGTAAATATATGTATGTATGTATAGAGAAATTACTTTATCTACAAAGAAATACATGTTTAATAATCAACTATTCTAGAAAATCTATCTCAAATAATTCAGTTACCTCCACCATAAATTCACCGTCTGTGTTTTCATAGTGTCAGAAACATTAGAATAACTATGTTTGAGAGAATTTTTACATCGAGTTTTTCTACATGAGGTTTGCTGGTTGACCCCTTGAAGTTATTGTTGACGTAGGCTGGGTTGTATCACATTCAGATGTAATCATTTCTCACTTAAAAAAGGTTCTCATCACCTTCTATCAGGTTTTTATATTTTTCTAACATGCATGTCTTAGCATGCTTTTGTCCTTAGTGACGCAAGCGTCCGAGATGTAGTGGTGTTTCAGTTAAAAATCTATACTATTAGAATTTACAATTTCGCTCTTTTTATTCTTTTACAAAGTAGATACATATTTATGTATTTCATTTAGCATAGAATCATAATATTTCTTTACTTACAAAATTATATGACGTGAGGAATTCTTTTAAATTTGCATGCTTCGGCATGCTTTCAATATTTTTTCTGTAAATTTATTTTATACTCATACAGATACAGATATAAAGTAAGATCTGCTGATATTGCATTTTACAATTTATGTATGCTTCAGCATGATTCCAGTTGATGTCCATATTTATTCAGTAAGTTTGTTTGATACTAATTCATACACATATACATTCTTAAAGATTGGAAATCTAAGTCCAATTTATGTAGTTTGCCTATATTTTCTAAAGATTTGATAGCTATAGAAATGAATAGAGTGAAGATCTATTATAATAGCCCATGAGCATATTTTAAAATTTCGCTTGCTAGAGCTTTTGAAATGGAAAATGTACAATTTTCACTATAAAAAGTGATAATATTATGTGTTACTGAATATTAATTTATTTTGAACGCTTAAGTTTTCACAATATTTCATACAGGCCAACAAGTTTAGAGAATTTCCAGTATATTAAGTTAATTATCTTTCTTAAGACCTAATCATTCCTTCAAAAATACAAACCAAACTAGATTTTTCCTGTTTAATTATATATTTTACTTTCATTAAATTTCAATATTTTGTTCATCTTCAAATTATTATATTTAGCAGCTTTTTCTCATTTGTTAAGTTAACTTTAATCGGAAACATTTAAATAGTGAGATGAACTTTTATATTGTATACGAGTACATTAAGTAATTCTTTGTATATTTCAATACACTTATATGAACCATCATCACATAATTCCTTTGGATGATCTATTAAATCATTCTACTATTGATGCTTTCATATTAAGTAATATTTAATATTCTACTTATGCATGAATTTTCCAATGTCTATTAAAAGATTCTTGGATGACTGGATGATTGTAATCCATTTGTAAGTTTTTTGGTACTCGTAACATTTCAAAAATATTTACACAGCCTAGGTTTTTTCGAGTGCAACTTTTATTTTCAACGGTATTGACCATAGAAACTATGTGAATGAATCATTTACAGTCTACAATAATCAATAATTTCTATTTTCTGTAGAATAGTTTCCCATTTCAGCTAAATCAGCTCCATAAAAGATCAACTATTCCTTTCATTACATATCTACAATGCACAAACAATTTTCGAGATTTAGTATAGAGTTCGATTACTAAATTTCTTTTTGAAGACATTAAGTTGTTTTACAGATTTTTTGGAGAGTGTTGTGATCTACTTGATGCACTTTCAGCTATTTATACTATCATGTAGTTAATTTTCCAATCTATAAATTTTATTGTTCAGCTGTTCAATTTGTTTTTTCAAAAGATGATTTAATTTTTAGTATGTGTTTCTTCAATTTTATAACTATCTTCTATCTCTAATTGTATTTCACGTTGTACTCCATCAATTTGCATTTTAATATATTCTTGAATTATATTAATTCCTTAAGCTGTATTATTAATTTGTCCTATAGTTTATCGTTTTGAGTTTCCAGAAACAATTTACTGATAACATCATTCTCCGTCAGTGAATGATGATGATTCTCTATCCATGTATTAGTAGAAATTACATATTTTATATAGTTTTCAAAATAAAATTTCTCATAGTATTTCCATGTTTTATTATCATTCATTAAAGAAAATAAAGCTACTATTAGAGCCTATATTTGACCATCAACTTGTATTTTATCTTCATTTAGTTTTAGGTTACTATCACCAAACTTCCATTCATTATTCAAATCTTAATGTGGGCCATAGTTTGTATCTAATTCAATTCTTCCTTCCAAGACTGATAAATGAGTATAAGTGTCTTCAGAATTGGAAGTCTATGAGTAAAAATCATCTTCATCATCCTCATCATCATTCTCAGTATTAGCATCATTAAGAAGAATGTTAATGCATTCTGCTGATGTCAAACTTGTACCAGAAACACCAAACATTTTATACCAGATAATCATAATGTAATTATAATGTTTAAGTAAGATGAGATAAATAAAATGCATGTTGAAAAGATAAATATGAATTTTGATTATAAGCAACGATATTGAATTAAACGATGATCGTTATAGAAAAAAAGAGAATTTGACTGCATAAAAGTTTACTTTTTCGTTTTTCATCTGACCTTAAACTGCATTCATCTAAATGTTATAAATAGGCAGCTACTTGTAAACTGATAACCCAATCTGAATCAGATAAGTTGATCTGAAAACCAGACCAGGTCCTGATAAGCTGATCTGAAAACCAGACCAGGTCCTGATAAGCTGATCTGAAAACCAGACCAGGTCCTGATAAGCTGATCTGAAAACCAGACCAGGTCCTGATAAGCTGATCTGAAAACCAGACCAGCTACCTGATAACCTGATCTTATACCTGATCTAATAGCTGATACCTAATCTAATAGCTGATACCTCTTATTTGCTAAACATGGATGAGAAAATTTTAAAACAGTTGGTGTTGACAAGTAGTATAAAAACTGGTGAAATAGATACTTGTGAGCTAGAAAAGATACATTTAAACCTATACCAGAACCTCTCAAAGAATTCATAAATAGTTCTAGAAATATTGAAAGAATTCACAAGAAAGAAGAAAGTAAAATCAAGATAGAAGCTGAAAATAATATAAGTTTAAAGCCATCAGTCAATATAGAGACAAGTTCACCGAAGAAACTTTCAGAAGGAACAATATTTGATGATATCATCTTATTTAATGATGCTAATACTGAGAATGATGATGAGGATGATGAAGATGATTTTTACTCATAGACTTCCAATTCTGAAGACACTTATACTCATTTATCAGTCTTGGAAGGAAGAATTGAATTAGATACAAACTATGGCCCACATTAAGATTTGAATAATGAATGGAAGTTTGGTGATAGTAACCTAAAACTAAATGAAGATAAAATACAAGTTGATGGTCAAATATAGGCTCTAATAGTAGCTTTATTTTCTTTAATGAATGATAATAAAACATGGAAATACTATGAGAAATTTTATTTTGAAAACTATATAAAATATGTAATTTCTACTAATACATGGATAGAGAATCATCATCATTCACTGACGGAGAATGATGTTATCAGTAAATTGTTTCTGGAAACTCAAAACGATAAACTATAGGACAAATTAATAATACAGCTTAAGGAATTAATATAATTCAAGAATATATTAAAATGCAAATTGATGGAGTACAACGTGAAATACAATTAGAGATAGAAGATAGTTATAAAATTGAAAAAACACATACTAAAAATTAAATCATCTTTTGAAAAACAAATTGAACAGCTGAACAATAAAATTTATAGATTGGAAAATTAACTACATGATAGTATAAATAGCTGAAAGTGCATCAAGTAGATCACAACACTCTCCAAAAAATCTGTAAAACAACTTAATGTCTTCAAAAAGAAATTTAGTAATCGAACTCTATACTAAATCTCGAAAATTGTTTGTGCATTGTAGATATGTAATGAAAGGAATAGTTGATCTTTTATGGAGCTGATTTAGCTGAAATGGGAAACTATTCTACAGAAAATAGAAATTATTGATTATTGTAGACTGTAAATGATTCATTCACAAAGTTTCTATGGTCAATACCGTTGAAAATAAAAGTTGCACTCGAAAAAACCTAGGCTGTGTAAATATTTTTGAAATGTTACGAGTACCAAAAAACTTACAAATGGATTACAATCATCCAGTCATCCAAGAATCTTTTAATAGACATTGGAAAATTCATGCATAAGTAGAATATTAAATATTACTTAATATGAAAGCATCAATAGTAGAATGATTTAATAGATCATCCAAAGGAATTATGTGATGATGGTTCATATAAGTGTATTGAAATATACAAAGAATTACTTAATGTACTCGTATACAATATAAAAGTTCATCTCACTATTTAAATGTTTCCGATTAAAGTTAACTTAACAAATGAGAAAAAGCTGCTAAATATAATAATTTGAAGATGAACAAAATGTTGAAATTTAATGAAAGTAAAATATATAATTAAACAGGAAAAATCTAGTTTGGTTTGTATTTTTGAAGGAATGATTAGGAATGATAGGTCTTAAGAAAGATAATTAACTTAATATACTGGAAATTCTCTAAACTTGTTGGCCTGTATGAAATATTGTGAAAACTTAAGCGTTCAAAATAAATTAATATTCAGTAACACATAATATTATCACTTTTTATAGTGAAAATTGTACATTTTCCATTTCGAAAGCTCTAGCAAGCGAAATTTTAAAATATGCTCATGGGCTATTATAATAGATCTTCACTCTATTCATTTCTATAGCTATCAAATCTTTAGAAAATATAGACAAACTACATAAATTGGACTTAGATTTCCAATCTTTAAGAATGTATATGTGTATGAATTAGTATCAAACAAACTTACTGAATAAATATGGACATCAACTGGAATCATGCTGAAGCATACATAAATTGTAAAATGCAATATCAGCAGATCTTACTTTATATATGTATCTGTATGAGTATAAAATAAATTTACAGAAAAAATATTGAAAGCATGCCGAAGCATGCAAATTTAAAAGAATTCCTCACGTCATATAATTTTGTAAGTAAAGAAATATTATGATTCTATGCTAAATGAAATACATAAATATGTATCTACTTTGTAAAAGAATAAAAAGAGCGAAATTGTAAATTCTAATAGTATAGATTTTTAACTGAAACACCACTACATCTCGGACGCTTGCGTCACTAAGGACAAAAGCATGCTAAGACATGCATGTTAGAAAAATATAAAAACCTGATAGAAGGTGATGAGAACCTTTTTTAAGTGAGAAATGATTACATCTGAATGTGATACAACCCAGCCTACGTCAACAATAACTTCAAGGGGTCAACCAGCAAACCTCATGTAGAAAAACTCGATGTAAAAATTCTCTCAAACATAGTTATTCTAATGTTTCTGACACTATGAAAACACAGACGGTGAATTTATGGTGGAGGTAACTGAATTATTTGAGATAGATTTTCTAGAATAGTTGATTATTAAACATGTATTTCTTTGTAGATAAAGTAATTTCTCTATACATACATACATATATTTACCTATATGTATAAATGAATACGTTTAAAAATTATATAAATATTCTCTTTTTCAAGTAGTAAAATCTGATAAAATAGTAGTGATACATTAAAAGAAGAAAAAAAAATATTAAAAAGAGAGACTGAGTATCACACTTTGTATGACAGGTAAATAAAGCGCACTTAAAAATATCAGAAATATATACACAATACGCTGAAATTTAATAAAATGAGAAAAAAATCATCTAGAACATCAAATAAAAGCCATAGGCGAGTAACCTTCATAAGATAAACATATACCTTATTAATGAAAATATATTATCAGTATGAAGTAACACAATTTGAGGAATTAAAATTTTAACATTTAATTGTCCCTTAACGTTGACAAAGAGTAGACAGATATGTTGACATAGAAAGTCATCTTGTATACTAGAGGAACCGTTGAGAGGCCAGACCTAAATTGTAAGAAAACGATTTCGTTTTCTGTTGATCGCTATTCAAGAAGAAAACAAGTTTCTTCATTATGATTTAACTAATTTAAAAGTACATTTAAATTTAGTTTCATATCTAAATGATGATGATCTTAACATAAAAATTAAAAATAAACGTTATACAATTCTATATTATATGTACTCGTATCTAAGATTCCAACAAAGCTATTATATGAAAGAATCTCAAACACTTCCAAATGCACTAAAGTTTAAGATAAAAGTTCCTTTTATTCAATAGCGGCTCAATTGATATAGAAATTTAATATGAAACAGTAAGCAATGACCTCAGCTACTGCATTTTTACTAATGATCGAATAATAGAAAGTCCTGAAAGTCTTATAAATTAAGTAAGGTTTCGAATGATGTTCATTACAAAAAAAAGTAGCGGATGTTTTTCGCAATAATGAGTATAACAATTTCATTATAAAACCACCATTTGATTTTAAATGTTTATCAATAAAAAAGGAAAGAGAAGCAAAGTGGTTAAAAAAAGCTGGACTGCTGGATCAGTTTCATTTCAAAGCGTTTATCATTTTTTAAAGCCAATGCAAGATGTCCTAAAATATATGAAAAAGGTGAAGAAAAAATATGATAGTTGGAAAAAATTTTACACCGAAAAATTTCTAACGTTGACTATATAGGCTACATCAACTTTAAACAAATGGAAATAAAATATATTAAATATTTATACTATATTTACTACAACTAGAGAGGAATTAAATTTTACTTAAAACAGAAACTCCTCACAAACTTTTAAGTAAATACATCTAAAAATTAAAAGAACGCTTTTTTAATTTCAAATAAAAAAACTATCGAGATATTTCACATCTATACACAAAAGACCAGGCGAATATTTACAACAGCAACAACAGCACATGACAAAAAAAATGTATTTAAACAGGGAGCCCCAGACTTATTTGTATGTACATACATACATACATAAAATCAATTTGTAGATCCATATGTACATATGTACACATATTTTCAAATTTCTTACCCATGCTCAAGTATTTATTGGATTTTAACAATCACACTTACATATCTACATCATGAAAACATACAAACCGTTCTCCAAGCTACTGACGCTTGAAGACGAAAGTCGAAGAAGACAAATGTACTTAAATAAACAAACTTATCACAGACCAGTCAAACTCTATCGCGCATACACACATACACACACACAAAATCTCCATGATCGTACGCAAGAATTTTGCAAAATCTGAAATTAATATTTATACAAATATAAACAAATTTCTGACCGACAGACTTTAACACTGGACAAATTTAAGCTTGATAAAATATAAAGCAATCTCATCCTCCAATATGAAAAACATACTAGGATTAGGGAAGTTCAGATATATGATAATATTTTCTAGCAAAAAATGTTCATATGAGAAATAATTTATTTCAACGTACATATAAATACTAGGGTGAGAAAATCACATACACACACACACATACCAAAATTCATCTACGAAAAATTAAACCTATTTCAACAACGCCCCTCCCCTCACAAATCACAGTCAGCCTAAAGTTCTTACAGATATATATACACAAAATCTCAAGGTAACATACAATCTATCAATCTCACAACCTAAATCACGATTAGCCTTAAACTCATATAGACATACATATATGCACACAGATACGTATACATATACATGAACACCTTCACCTCACCTCTCATTAATCATGATCAGCCTTAAACTCCTACATATATACACACAAATTGCGCGGTTATATTACATGAACACTTCGCCCCTCATAAATCACGATAAGCCTTAAGTTTCCTACAGATATACATACACTAATTCTCGAAGTCACATACAATCGATCAATCTCAACAATTTAAATTACGATCAGCCTTAAACTCGTACAGACATACATGTACAAAAATTCCTACAGACATATAAACACCCAAATTCTTATAGATACATATTACAACAACACCGCCCGCCTACCTCAAATCAAGGACAGCCTTAAACTCCTACATATACATACATACACACACACACACACATAGGCACATTCTATCTATCTATCACAACAACACCCTCCCCCACCTCAAATCAGAATCAGCCTTAAACTCCTACGAACATACATATACACAGATTCCCACGGATACGTATTACATGAACACTCTCACCTCACCTTTGATAAATCACAGACAGCCTTAAACTCTTACAGACATACATACATACATGTACACAGATTCCCACGGATACATATTACAACAACTCCCCACCCTCCACCAGTCGATCTCCCGCAAATACATCCCGCCCCTCCACGAAGCCCAGCTTGATTTAAATTCCAACAAGCATATACGTCACCGAATTCTCATGGTTACATATTACAAAACACCCTCACCTACCCAAATCACGGTCAGCCTTAAGGTCTCACAATCTAGACACACCCCACCCTCTACCAATCACAGCCAGACTTCAATTTCTACAGCTAGACATACCCTCAAATTTTCCGTCGGCATTAGGAAAAATCATTTCCATGATTTTCCCGTCGGCATTTGAAAAAACTAAAGATGTTTTCCTGTTAGCATCAGGAAATCATACACATATAAAAGCCTCAAACCTATAAACCCCTTAATATATTCCTACAAAATATTCCGCACACAAATTCCCACGGATACATATTACAACAACACCCGCCCCCACCAAACACAGGCTGCCTTAAAGATACACCCGCAAATTCCCACGGTTACATGTTACAAAAACCTCACCTGCCCAAATCACGGACATCAACAAATTTCCACAGTCTAACAACAATCATAACTTTCCCGTCGGTATTAGAAAAAATAAAGATGTTTTCCCGTCGGCATTAGGAAAAATCATACAAATATAAAAATCTTAAAGCTATAAACCCCCTTAATGTATTCCCACAAAATATTCCACGCACAAGTTCCCACGGTCATACATACATACATACATACATACATACATACATACATACATACATATACTTAATATAAACAAAAAAAGTTAATATAAACAAAAAACTCCTAATGTAAACAAATTTCCAAGAATTTTAAAATTTCAGCCAAAATTTAACAATTTCAGCCACAATTTAACAATTTCAGCCCACAATTTAACAATTTCAGCCACAATTTAACAATTTTAATTGGGGCAGAACTGGCAGTTCCCTACTACTAGAGTGAAATAAGTCAAAATTACGAAGTAAAAGTTCCAAAAGAAATAGAGATGCAAATCGTAATTACAGATATGAATTTTAAAATGCCAGAAAAAGATTTAATAGATAGGCTAAAAAGACAGAACCAAGTGCTTAAACATAGTGAAATAGAAGTAATAAAAATGTATGAAACAAAAAAATATAATAAAACAATTGTTAATGCAAAACTAAAGATCGATAACGAATCATATAGGAATGTTATAGCGGGTCAGAAACTTAATATCGGATGGGATAGATGCAGAGTTTACGATGGTACAATGATGATTCAATGTCTTAGATGTCTTGGATACAACCACAAAGCATCAGAATGCAAAAATGAAGAAGTGTGCTTCAAATATCATGACAATCATAAGAGTAGAGAATGTAACAAAGAAGAAACAAATAAGTGTGTTAATTGCATTAAAGAAAATAAAAGGCTCAATTTAGATCTTGATGAAAATCACAGCACGTATTACCGTGAGTGTCCAGTTTACCAGAATAAGCTCAAATTAAAGAAGAAGAGGCTAGGCTTAGTTGCCTAGCAACCAGGGAGCATACGAGGCATATATACTAATATACAAGGACTCACAAACAATTACAATAAGCCAGAATTCATTAAACTCTCGTAAACGCATTTAACACAAGACGTGGCGGAAGAAGAAACGCATCTAAGAGGTTACAATCAATTTTCAACAATGTCAAACTCAACGAGGACTGGCGGAGTTATAATATATATAAAAAAGAAATGGATTATGAGAAAAATCTTTGAAAAAATAATCGAGTCAAAAATATGGATAACTGCCTGCATGGCAAAATATAATAACAACAAATTTTTAGTTATATCTATTTACAGATCTCCAAGTAGTGCTGAAAACGAGTTTGTGGCAGCCTTTGATGAAGTATTAGAAGTAAGTGATGTAAACTAATAGCTGGTGATTTCAATATAGACTGGAGTAAGGAAGGATTTTATAAAAGCAAACTTAATTGTTTATTGGACGATAACGGTCTTAAGCAAATAGTGAATGACTTTACAAGAATAACACAGAGCTCAAAAACATTAATTGATTACATTATAACAAATAGTAGGAATATAACGGCTAACATTAATATATCAAGCAAAATATCGGAATAGAAATAATAATAGATAAAGCAGAGTACAATTCTAATGAAAAAAATTATAAAGAAGTTGAAATATTTAAATATAATAGATCTCAATATAACAGAGAAATTATGAGTATACAACAAATAAATAAAAATAACAATTTAAACAACAACGTAAATCTGTTTGATGAATATTTGGAAAATGTAGTTAAAAAACTTACAAAACGAAAAACGATTAAAGAAAACTATAAGTGCAATTGGTTTAATGAGGAGCTAAGATGTTTAAAAAGAGAGAAAATTAGTAAATACCAAATAGCGAAAATACAGAACACTAATGAATCATGGGCTATGTACAAAACAGTGCGAAATTTTTATAAAGTTAAAATTTAAAATGAAAAAAATAATTATTTAAATAATAAAATTAATAATGTCAATAATCAAAAAGAAATGTGGAGGGAAATAAAAAAGCTAATTCTAAAAAAATCTCAAAATGTAATTGATACTGTGATATTTAATCAAATAGAATGCAAGGAAAATTTTAAAATAGCTGATAATTTCAACAATTATTTTGTAAGTAGTATTAAACTAATAAGGGATACAATTAATAACGTGCAATATGTCGATAATATACCTGTTATAAATGCTCGGTTCAAGTTTCGTACAATAACTTTAGATGAATTCAAAAAATATGTAAAAATTTGAAGAACAAACCAGACTATAATAAAGTATCAAGTAGCATGATTATGAATGGTTGGAATATAGTGGGAAAACAATTGCTCAATATAATTAATAAATCATTGGAGACGGGAGTATTCCCTGAAAATTGGAAAACATCTATGGTAACACCAATTGAAAAGGTTGCAAAAACAAGAATATGCGAAGAGTTTCGACCAATTAACACCCTAAAAACATGTGAAAAAATATTAGAAAAAGTAGTAAAAGAACAATTAGAGAAATATATAGAAAGTAACAAAATATTATCAAAATACCAATCTGGATTCAGAAAAAAGTTTTCATGCGAGACAGCAGTAAATTATTTAATAAACAGATGGAAAAAAACTGAGAAAAACAATAAGATAGTCGGAATTTTTCTGGACATTAAAAGAGCCTTTGAAACAATTGATAGGAACATACTTCTGCAAAAACTACATAGATACGGAGTTAGAGGAACAGAACTACAATGGTTTAAGTCATATTTAACAAACAGGAAGCAAATCACAAAAGTAAACAACATTAAATCTAATATAACTAATAATGATTTTGGAGTTCCACAAGGATCAATTCTGGGTGCCCTTTTATTTATTATATACATAAATGATATGCCAAACATATTGAACAAATGCGAAGTAGTATTATACGCTGATGACACACTTATTTTCACGGAAGGAGAAACTAACACCGAATGCTATCATAATCTTACACATGATATGGAAAATGTAAGCGTTTGGCTAAATATGAATAAGCTTAAACTGAACGAAAATAAAACGAAAATTATGGAATTAAATACAAACAGCAATGAAATTTTTAAAATAAATAATCAAATTATAGAGAAGGTTGATCAAATAAAATATTTAGGCTTTATTATTGATAAAGATTTAAAATTTAAAAACCATATTGATTATATTTGTAAAAAAATCGGCAAAAAATTAGCTTTTTTAAAAGAATCAGAAAACCGCAATAAAGATATATAACCGCAATAAAGATATATAATACTATAATAAAACCACATTTCGAATACGGCTCAACAATATTATTTACATGTTGCACAACAAATCAGATTGAAAGGCTTCAGAAACTACAAAATAAGGAAATGAGAACTATATTGAAGTGCAACAGATATACATCTATTCGTCTCATGCTGGAATCCTTGAAATGGCTCAACATTGAACAAAGACTAAAACTTAACACTATCAGTTTCATTCAAAAAATCAGAAGCGGAGAGGCACCAGAGTACTTAACTGAACAAATAGTATATGTGAGAGAGGCTCAACCGTACAATCTAAGGAATATATACCACTTTAGAATTGAGAGAGTATCAAAAACATCGATGCAGCGATCGCTTTTTTACAAATGTCTACACCTTTACAACTAACTACCAAATTATGTAAAATTTGAAAATAATTCTAGTATATTTAGAAGACACATTGTTAATTTTGTAAAATTTAATGTATAATTGTTATAAACTAATTGTAATGTAATGTATATGAAAAGTATTGATAATACTAATAAAGAGATTATTTATTTATTTATTATTATTATTTAAAGATATCATGCATTTACATATATGGATATATGTGTATATATACATATATATATATATATATATATATATGTATATATTAGCTAAACCCGGCAAACGTTGTCTTACCCTGAATTACATTATTATTATTATTGTTATTATTTACTTTAAATTTTTTAAAATACTAAATAATTATTTTTTCTGTTTACTGTGCAATGCCAAAGTGTGAACAATATTATTTTTTATATTATTGTTTCAGAAGACGAATAAATCTGCTGGCTTTCCTACACGGGAACATGCAACAAATAACAACTATTTTTTAGATATAATCCACAGATTTGCAATGATTGCGCTGATTTACACGGGCATAGTTGTGCTGGCATAACATGACAGTTTGTAGGTGAGAGAGGCAAAGAGAGTGGTCGGTCTTGTGGTTGGTATGATTTTTCAACCAGCTACAATCCCGCATTAGCAGCACAAATCCAATACAAACACAACTTAAAAACACCAAATGTTAAATGAATACGAAAAACACTAACACAAACAAAGTTGTGTATACGTATACATTTTGTGCTAGATGAATTAGTCTCGTGTAATTTGGAAAAGAACAAAAATTGTGCGGCTTAAAAATTGTTCTCGTGTAAACTACCTCATTGACCTTGTGACTTGTTTATGGTCATAGCAAAGGCCAATCTAATCGGAAACGTTTAAATTTTATCGATGTGTCGGTAGGAATCATAGGAATTCTTGGCAGCTGTATATCTCTATTTAATAATTCGCTTGCGGGACGATTTGTGGCTGGCAAACCCAATGCCAAAAGGCTTTCTTTAGAAATTAAGAGGCATATGTCTTCTACCTTTATTAATGCATGCAAAATATGTTTGTGCCATAAATATTTTGGGTTTGAGGGAGAACACGTTGTTAAAATAATTACGAACAACGACAGTATTTGATGTGGAGACGAAGTAAAAACTGCATCTGTGATAGTAATATCCCAATGGTTATCTCTTTCTAATAAATTTAATGCGCTGCATGCCTCAAAATTCGTCGAATATTCTGCATCATTACAGTCCCGAAATTCTACCATAGGTTAGGTTAGGTTAGCAGGCTGCTGGTAAGAAGATTTGAAACATAGAGTCCAGCTCACTTGGGTCCATTTGTGCTACCTGTATTAAAAGGATAAAGAACGAGAGAGAAAGAGAAAGGAGGGTGAGAGGGATAGAGGTGAAAAGATATGACAGTTATATATAGAGGTTAGGTGAGGTGATAGTGTGTCCTAGGTTGGCTAGGGGGTGGGGGAGTTAGCGGCTATACCAGCCACTATTCCTTATATAAATGCTCAAGTTTTTGAAAATTTCCGATAACTGAGATAGGCTGCCGAAGGATATTCTGCCAAAGAGGTGCAGCCGCAGATCCTCCAGAGCGGAACAATGTCACAGGAGGTGCAGGACATTTTCCTCCTATTCCTCCTCATTGCAACTATAGCAGTAGTCATTATAAGGGAGACCCATACTTTAAGCATAGGTTCCGAAAGGACAGTGACCAGTCAACGTGGCCACGAGGTTTCTCAAGTGCTTCCTATTGAAGTTCATGAAGTTTTTCGTTCTATGAGAGTTAAGGCAAGGCCAGAGGGTTCTCGCAATTGCACAGGTTTTCTCTTTGCGCCATCTATCTTGGGCTATTTCAAGAAAGGTAACATCGAAGCGTCTCCAGCAGGATGAGAGTGGGAGAGACCAAAAAAAATTGTCAATATCAACCTCTGTAAGTGTGGTTCCCCTCTTTGCGAGTTCATCCGCAACTATGTTACCTGAGATAGCCCCATGTCCCCGCATTGTGCCTGCGCCATCTTTGAGTACCAACGGGAATACGTCCGATGTTGGAACGTGATCGCACTATCACTATAAATTGTCTGCGTTTTTTTTTTAATTTGTAAATTGCATGCGTTTTCTTTTAAATTTGCGCAATCCACTTTTTGTCAATTGCGTTATATCTTTTGCTACTTACGATTTTAATATTTTGCACAAGAGCTCAAACATTTTACACACTCAAATACAAATTGAAAGTAGAATTGACAATTTATAATTATTTGAAATTCAATGACTTCTTAATTTTAAAATTTTTTCCTAGATTATTATACTTTTTTTAACTACAAATTACTCGAAACAGTGGCCACTTGTGTTATCAAAAATAAAACCAAAACCTACCGGGTATTATTCCGAACCTGTGCTCTACAGTTCTTATAGTTCCAGAGATCATGCGTTAGAAACAAACACACACTACGATTTTATATATATATATATATATATATATATATATATATATATATATATATATATATATATATATATATATATAGAATTATTTGAGAAAGAAGTCTTAACTTTTTGTTTACATAATTTTATTAATATTTCGCAGATATTCTGAACATGTTTTTGCATTGAAAAATTTAATAATGCATTTCAAATTACACGTGTACTTAAAGTTTGAATTTTTTTTCTTTTTACTTTTGTTGTTCAGGGTTAGTTGCTCCAGATATGAAAACCAAAAGAACTACTGGTATAATATACATCCACTGAAAATAAAAACCAAATTTTAAACAAGTTAATATTGTTAGCTGTTACATTAAGTACATATCGCTCCTTTATTACAACCTAGACATATCTCAAAACATTAGTTTTTGGAGTTAATAATGAAGAAATCATCACCTTGTGTAAAAATTTCATATAAAAGCCGTGTAGACGCACCTCTTGAGAAAAAATATTTTTATATCTTAATTCAGTTGTATGGAAATTGAAAACTTAAAACTTATGTACTGCAGACTAGCTTTTTTGAGTTACATATTGCAATTAAGGAGCGATATGTATGTATATATCGGCATCTAAAATTCGAAATTAGATTTTAGTTGGTTATGATTTACTATTACTACGTGTATACGCACGGCTTATTTATAAATAAATAAATTGTTGCGACTTACTAATTTAAAAAACTATTTACAATTAACGCACTATTTGCAAATAAAATGCTTGCGGTTGCCACACTTAAAAATATTTTCTAATAAAAATAAATTGATAAATATTGCACAAAAAACATTGATGGAAGAACATAATGACAATAAAAACAAATTATTATTTGTTATTTTATACATTTATAATTTTTTTTGTAAACATAAGTAACATTTCTATAGAAGTGCTACCAATTTTTTATACATTTACAATGCAAATATTTTTATTTGCGAATAGTGCGCGTATAAGCGTAGTATGTGTCAAAATATGCAACATGTAATATAAACGTAGTGCGTAAACACGTTGCAAAGTGTGTACCCACCAATGATCAGTAATGAGTAGTGAAAAAGTGAGTAGAGTTAAATCATGACTTATAATTTCTTGTACTTATGCGCACTCATACTTATTGCAATGTTGTCCAACTTCATATTCACTCGAAAGTTTAAAGTTCTTATGCAATTAATTAAAAACATTTATGACGTTATTGATTTCGACTCTCCTTAACTCAATATCTATAGACGATGCAAAATAAGTACGGTATGGCAAAGCGAACTTTGCATACGAACATTAAAATACTCATTATGAGGTTATTTGTTTGCTCATTATGAGGTTATTTGTTTGCTCATTATGAGGTTACATATTTGTTTGTTTATACACTTTATACTAGTTGTAATTGTAGTCAGTGTTTAAAAAACTTAAGTCGAAGTAGCAAAAGTCGTAAAATTTTTACTTTTCACTGCTTTGGCTTTTTGCAACTGTTTAAAATCAACCAATGCTTTTGCTTGTGCTTGTTAAAATCAACAAAAGTCACAGTCGAAGCAGAAGCAGCAAACGATTATGAACAATTACACAATAACAACAGTAGAGGATTTCAAAATTTTGAATTTGATTTGCTGTGTCTTTTGGTCATAAGCAGTCTGTATGCTTGTGTAAATACCAAACAGTCACGGTCTTGCTTTTAGAAGCTTTCTGCAGGTTTAGTCAGCTATTTTGTCGTGTTTGTCATGTTTTGTTGTTGTTTTTGCACATCAGGCAAGAGGCAAAAACAAAAACAAATTTACTGCGATTGCTTAAAACTTCTTAAAGCAAGAGTTTTTGCTTCTTCGACTGTGACTGTTGCGACTTCCAAAAGCATATAGACTGCTTCTGCTTTTACTTGCGATACTAACCAAAAGCAAATCAAATTCAAACTTTTCAAATCGTACTACTCATAAATCGTTTTGTGATTTTGCTTTGACTGAAACTGTTGTATTCTTCAAAAGCGAAAGCAGAAGCAAAATCAAATGAAAATCAGTACAGTTTTTCAAACACTGGTTGTAGTTATAGTTTTAGTATATGGATCAGTTGAGTGAGCTGAATCCATGCAAGTAGTACAACTTCCGGTTTATAGAAGCCATGTAAAAATTCTCGTCTGCCTATTTATATTTAAAACAAAAACAAAGCACTCAAATTTGTTTTGTTTTCAATATAAAAGGACAGATGAGAATTTTTATATGGCTTCTATAAACTGGCAGTAAGTATTTTTCTGATATTATAAATCAAACTGAGGTGATTTATGAGTGTGAGTGTGATATATTTATAAATCAATCTTATCATGAGTGTGAGTTTAAACGATGTCTACTCATTTATATTCATAATTTCATGAGTCAGTATGAATAGCGAAAAAGCGATGCATTTCCGATCACTGGTACCCACTATTAAAGACATTTGGAACGTTTGTACAGCGTTTACAGCGTTTTTTCCTCAAATGTTCACTTTTGTCCACTTTTTACATTATATTCATAATGTTTATGGTTTATTAAATCAACATTTTTATTTTATAAAATGTGTAAAAATCTAATTTTGTGTGTATTTCAATTTCTTATTTACAACCACGTCAAAGGAAACTTATTTAATCGAGTGCTCTAAGCTTAAAATATTTTGAACGAAGATACCCAATGTTTTAATAATAAAAATTACACTGTAAAGAAATATCAAGTAAAAATCATATTGCTAATGTGCTCTACCAGGTTTAAAACTAAAAAGTCGTTAGCTGTAAAGCAATTCAACTCATAAAGTACCAATTCAACTCATAAAGTACCAAAACAGTTACAGCTACTATCATTCCAGTAATTTTGTTTCAATAAAAGTTATAAGTATTGAGGTTTACTTATGTATAATAGGGCGTTTACACCTTCTTTATCATTTAAGAAATTGATTATTTGAGATATTGTCATAAGTTTATTTTAACTGAAATTTATTTATTGGAGGTTAACTCAGATATGCCGACAGGCATACTAGTGCAACAATCTTCGTGGTTTTCTAAAATAGCTATATTCTGACCGATTATATTACAAAATTGAAAAAAAAGAAATATTTTTTAACTTGCATTTTGAGTCCGTACTACATGTACTACACCTTTTCCAGTTGTAATTCAGAAAGCGTCAACTTAAATTCAGAAAGCGTCAATTGTAATTTAGATTTGTCAAGTTAAATTCAGAAAGCGTCAATTGTAATTCAGAAAATATCAATTGTAATTCAGAAACCGTCAATTGTAACTCAGAAAATAATAAATATTATAAAGAAAAATACTACATAAAAGTTGTCTGCCCAAAAATTATTTAAAAACATGCAATGAATGGCATGGTGGTCGGTCAATAATTTATTTAAAATAATACTACGAATTTTCATTGCATTTTTTGTTTGTTATTATAACTTATTAAATTAAATTAAAATAAATATTTACAAAGTTAATAAAATTTGTTTTCTTTCTGAATTACAATTGATAATTTCTGAATTACAATTGACGGTTTCTGAATTTAACTTGATAAATCTAAATTACAACTGACGCTTTCTGAATTTAACTTGACAAATCGAAATTACAATTGACGGTTTCTGAATTTAAATTGATAAATATAAATTACAATTGACGCTTTCTGAATTACAACTGGAAAAGGTGTACATGCCCGGCACATATGGAAGCAAAAAACAATATTTTATTGTGATTTAATTCAAGTCCTTTATTATTCAGCAACATTTGTGTACATAAGTCAAGAAAAAACAAATTAATAAAAATATTATTTAGTGGTGTGGTACTCCACATTACACTTTACATGGAGCGGCACATCACATTTAATGCAGCTTGTAGTGTTCTTATTGTGGCAATGATTACAACGTAGCTGTTTACATTTCCTATCGGCTTGACGTGAATTTGTGATATATGTATCTGTGAAAATATGTCCTTGTAATAATATGTCGCAATACGTTAAGGCTTCGCTTGGACCAAGAACCATTTCATTGTTTCATTGTACGAATAAATTGGAAGAGTCCCTGTACTCTGGTATAGCTCGAACTAAATAATGTAGCCCTTATAAATCACTCCAACCCAAAATTTATAGCCATATCTTATAGGATTTTCATGGATATATTCATATATAATGTGGATACTATCTAATTAAACAATTTATAAATTTTTATATTTAAGTTTTCTATGAAATTTACTTTTTTGTTTTTTGAAATATATGTTTAAGTTTTTTATTGATTATTTTGATATAGGTATGCCTCGTGAGGATTTTCGTCCATACTAAGGCAGGCTGTATCATCAGCAAATATAGAAGTGTGGATATTACTGCTCACAGGCATATCACAGGTATAAATCAAATACAAAACTGGCCCCAGTATACCCCCCTGTGGAACGCCGGACACACTCATGAAGTCTCCTTGGAAAACAGTGAACTTCCGGGCAAGAATATAACTTTCCAAAAGCTTTAGAATGTTTATTGGTAGATATGTCTTCAATGTTAAAATTAGGCCTTCATGCCACACTCTATCAAATGCCTGAGAAATATCAATCTTCCGTCGAATATTCTTCTTATAACTTCAACCCATCTATGCGTTTGTTCAATAGTGCTTTTAATTTATTAGATGTTAATATTTTTTTGAAGGGATGTAATGTTTATACTATCTAATTAAACACTTTATAATTTTTTATATTTAAGTTTTCTATGAAATTTACTTTTTTGTTTTTGAAAAATATGTTTAAGTTTTTTATTGATTATTATTGATTATTGTTTTATAACTTTAAATAAGGACTGTTTCTCTTCTTATATAAAATAAATTATTCTATTTAATAAATTTGAATTTAATTCGAAGTATTCATACTTATAGTATTACCTTTTGAATAAATTAAAATATGGGGTTGGTATTCTTGCAATATTTTTTAATAATAGCGAAATAATTAACCCACTTTGTTCCGCAAAAAACGGCAAAAGATCGACTTTTTTTAAATATTTAATTTAAAGTTCGTATAACTTTTGACTTAATTGTGCTTTTGATATCAATTTTTTTTCTAAATGTAAAAAATTTTGTTTTTAACCCATACTAAGCTCCTTTTTTTAAAATTGAACAAGATTTGACTTCTCCATTAGCAGAACAGTGGACCAAGGTTGGTAAAACTGCCAAAATTTAATTTTTTTTCGAATATTTCCTAAACTGTAAGCATACTTTTTTTTAGCTCTTGGATATAGAAATCCACTTGCAAAAATTCTGTATGAAATTTCATAACAATCGGACCACTCGTTTAGAAACTGCAGAATTATTTCCATTTTGTTTTTCAAAATCCCCCAATGTGCAGTGGGTTGGTCGTTATTAACCTGCAATATTGAAAAACGATTTTGACGGTTAGCTGATGCGGAGTCGTTATCACTGGATATCTTGAAAACTGATGGTATTTTTTATGAATTTGGGCTTCGCCCGCGCTTTACAACTCTGATGTCTCTGTCCATTCCGACTTGCACCTTAGGCTTCTGTCTACGGTTATCTATAGAGATATCTTGGTTAAGGATGAAAACGAGCCTGGAGAGGAAAATGGCGCTGACCTAAATGAAGAAGTACTAGGCAACGGTAATGTTAATCACTAGTTGGCATTGGACAAAGCGAAGTTGATCGTTGACGAAAAAGTGGCTTTGCCGTTAGAAAAAGACTATCATCAGATTTTTTGTGTTTATTGTTTTCATTAAGAGCTTCAGAACTTACAGTAAAATGGGCATTTCTGCCGTTAGAATTCACTTTTTTTTTGGTTTTTGAGGTACTCATATAGAGCATTCCTCAATGTCGCTTTGCTCTCGGTTTTTTGTGGTTGTTTTTGTTATTTCAAACTATGTAAAAATATTAGTAAAGCAAATAAAGCTTATTTATATTTTTTTTATGATTTTTCAACGAGAACTCATTAGCCATCTATTTGGAGTTATTTATTCTTGTAAAAATCTTTTTCAAAAATAAAACAAACAAAATAAATTCAAATAAATTTTATTTTATTTGAATTTGTTTATATTTTCCTTACATTTTTGATCATTGAGTACATTTTCCGTAATACAGTTTGAACGTAAGCAAAATGGAGGAAAATATCTATGTTGCGGAATCAGTAATATGGTAATACCATCACGGTATATATGATACCGCACGCAAATACGGAATAATACTACAACAACGGAATGAATAATTTGTCTTCCGAAAAAAAAATGCTTTCCGGAATCGCAAAACGGAACGAATAATGACCTACAAACTTTAGGTCCTAAACATTATTTAAATTTGTTTGCAACTTACTTTCTATCATTATTATGTAACACATTTTCAGATTTATAGTGCAAAACTCTTCTTTCTACTCGAATATTTAAGCAATCATCAACACTACTATGCTTAGAAAAGTCTATTGTATGCATACTACAATTATGTTTTCTGTGGATAGTTATTTTATTTATACGTATACATTCATACATATTTCACTTATAATTGTTTTTACTATAAACTATATTCTGTGGTTTTTACATCAAAAATACATATATAAAATATTTTTAAAATGGGTTTTTAACAAACGATGACTAATTCAGCAAAGGACAGCCACTAATTCTAAAATGTATTTTTATCCTCTATCGAATAATATACATACAGTCAGAGACTAACATTTAAATACACATCCGAAATCTGTAGTATAACGAAAACTTAAGTTTCACTGAAAGTTTGAGCTGTGCAGTTTTACTTACCTTCAGTGATAAATAAGGATTAAATAGATAGGGTTTAGGCCCTCCTCTCAGAAATAAATAAAAATTATTCTATCCGATAGAAACTTAAAAAATAAGAAGAAAAAATTAAATTAAAAAACCATGGCGGAGAAATTCTTAAGCCTGGCCAAAGGCCGGCTATACAAAGAACCCAAGTACGCAGCGCCGTGTGGAAAAATCATGATGGAAGAAATCCTTAAGGCCGACTGTACAAAGAACCTTAGTACGTAGAGCTGTGCGGGGAAAACCATGTTGGAGAAAATCCTTAAGCCCGGCCAAAGGCCGGCTATGCAAAGAACCTTTAGTAATCAGCGATCTTCTTAAAAGATTTTAAATCATACCAATATTGACTGCATTGGATGGAAAATACATCAAATAATCACAATTTTGTACTGGAAGATTGGATGCCCATAACACGGAAACTAATGCTAGCCGCCAATTTTGTTATTTAATTATTTCTTCTTATTTTTTAATTTTGTATCGGATATTATGGTTTTTATTTATTTCTGAGAGGAGGACCTAAACCCTATTTGTTCCGCCGCGTCAAATTTGCGGAAGGTATTACTTCTGGGCCATAACTCTTAGAGCATATTTGAAAGAGTTTCCTGGGTAGTAATTTCTTCCTTATTTTCCCAACCTTCATTAATCCCAAGCATTCCTTGTTCAATTAATTTCTGAGGATTGGGGGTGGGGCTCTGTTTTACCGAAAATGTTGTGTGCTTCGGATCAATATTGTCTGGAAGATCCAATGAGGTCCAAGTTGAACCCTGCCTACTGAAGCTTCAAGTTATCTTCTAATATTCTTGAATTAATATTGATCCACACCTGCACACAAAGTACTATTTTTAAGTGACTGAAAAAGTTTGGGTACGTTCGTAAAAGCATTTATAGTGCACGTCTGCAGCATCGCGGACGTTCAAAAATGCATAACTTGGCAGCACTGTTTAACGTCAAACGTTTTTTAATGCAAGTAAACGGCATACCTGCCGCAAATCTGCAAATGGCGCAGTAAATTTTTTTGTGATGCAAAAAGTTGCAGTGGAACAATAAGTTGAATATGTGTGTGTATGTACATATGTATTTTGATATTTAAATTACATACTTCGAATTTAACCTAAAAAGAAGGTTGATATATTCGAAAATGACTGAAACACATAATCTTGGTAGTTTTTTAATACTTCAAAGGAGTTTTTTTATTTAGGTTGTCTTCTTTTTACGGCCAAATGTGTTCTTATAAAAATTAGCTGCTTTATTTTTCTTTCCAATCTTTTTCTTACTATAACTTAAAAGAAAATTGTCACTTTTATTATCATGATTTTCTTAAATAAAATTAGTTGCCGACTTAAAAATTGTTTGCATTTCGTTCAAAAATGTCAACTATGCACAGATGTTGAGCAGTTGAAAAGCATTTGCAAAAGTTGATCACGCATACGCAGTAAAACTTGGCAGAACTGCTGCATAGATGCATAAATTTGCTGAATTTACGAACGTACCCTTTGTTTTCATCAGGCAAATAACTGTATTTAATTTCATATTGTCTTATATTATAATGAGACTTAAACTGTAGAGGAAATAGTAAAATATGAGACGAGTGTCAAAATTAATACAAGTGAAGATCATAAATTCTTCATTAAGTTCAATATGATTATGTGAACATACATACATATGTACTTACGTATTTTGCAAAGAACCCACGATTGTCCTTGCTCTCTCCACGTTCCCTTGCTTCGCGTTCGCGTTCTATTTTTTGAATAAAACTAGCTGTATCTGGTACGGGGGCAACTTCGGCATGCCTGATTAAAATTTCAGTATTAAATTCCTTTGTTGACAAATTTGAAAAATCCATTGCCGAACAATCCTCGTAATCTCCTTCAGACGTTGACAGAGAAATTGAATTAACGTAACCATTACCATCTATTGAAATCCATATTTCATCATTTAATTTGCTGCTAAGTAAGCTACAAGCCTTGTTTGCCGTATAAAATGTTCGTTTTAAGCCATTTGGATATTCCACAACCGCTTTTAAACGATAAAATCCATCAGATACTGAAAGTCGCTATTGAAGAAGTTATAAAAATTGTTGAGTTGAAAATGAAAAATGTTACCTTAAGATTCTCCAAATCATTCGTTTTTAACACAGTTTGCGCTATATTTGAAAGACCAGAATTCAAACTTGGAATTGAAATATTTGCGCGGTACACAAAATTATCCCGGTCATCAACATCAAGCGCGTGTTGTAAGTCAATATTAATCCATCCATCAAATTCCAAATAAGCCTTTAATTATAAAAAAATACTGTTTTATAAATCAAATATGGACATGACTGCTGTGAATTTTTTTTCTCTCTCTCTCTCTCTTCAACCTACTTGTTGATTAGTAAATAAAGTAAGTGTATCATGATACAATTATACAAGGTACTTGCACGACTACAACAAAATTGCAACACCAAGAAACACACGCATTTTGTTGGTAGAAAAAAACACAATTTAGTCAAAAACAGATGTCTCTTGTTGTTAAAAATAACAATTACAGGGTAACTAAAGTACAATTGCAGACGCGGCATTCATGAATGATTATAGTCATTCAGTGTTGCCAATATGTGTGTAATATACAGAGTGTGTAATTTCTACTCACCTATAATTAGATTCATGTATAATCTGTGTGTAATTCTACTTTGACTTCTATTTTTGTTTAATTTTGTTTTAATTTTAACCTACACAAAGGATGTGTAGTGTAATTTTCTTCAATGTGTAATTGGAGACACAGCCACATGCAAATTCATTGGCAACACTGTAATGATTTTATTAACACACATACACTAACATTTTTGCGGCTTGTAAACAAAGTTTGACAAGTTTCTGCATTGTATACATTAACAGGCTGGGCTTGTGCAAGTACCTTGTATAATTGTATCATGAAGTGTATGGTATATTTTTGGTCATTATAATACTTATGCTCACCTAGGTCAGTACATTAGGCATTTTCAAGCAACATTTTATCATTGAAATTGATAATATGCATATCAGAAATTTCTTGAGAACTACTAACTTTCAAAAAACTTAGTTTGCTTTCATACAGTCTACAAAATATAAAAGTGAACAACTTATTTCATGAAGTAAGGAAACTGAAACTTAAAAAATTCAATAAATAACAAAAACTAATGATATAAAATTTTAGTGCAGATTTTTCGAGCAGTTTATACACATTGGTCGACTGAACAAATGGTCATTGCAGATTGAATTTGAACAGGCAACGCAAGCTTTAATAGTTTTTCCTTGCTTCATACGTAGTTGCGAGCACACGTGACAACTTCCTACTACTGGAATACGACCGGTATGGCCGATGTTACAGTTTCAAAGTCTTGTGTATAAAAAATGGGTATTGCGGATGATGACTCTGAACTTATTTTTTTATTTTTAGGACACAGATACATGCTTAATTTTTTTTTAATTTCCTACGACGATCGGTAGACTTATGCTGGGTATTAAATTCCATATACATATGCACTTCGGTTCATCAGGATAGAACCACGTAATTGTTAAGAAAAATTTGTTTATACGTTTCGATTACAACGAAAATAAACAAAGTTAGTTTTCCATAAAAGAAGGTGAAGCCTCAAGTGGCAGCTTAAAGAAAAAAATCAAATACAAATGCATTATAACGGCACTTTCTCCCATTTGTTTGCAATCAAGTGGGAAGTTCCTCATTTTTTTTTTGTTCACCAGAATAGAACCACATTCAGTTTAACTTGAATGAGTGTTTTTTTTATAGTTTTAAAAAATCTTATTAATATTAAAATATATGCCCCTATCACGGTTCTTAACTAAGAGCTTTACAAAATTTTATTAATATTAAAATCTAAAGTCGTGAAAGTAATAAACCAAATCAAAATGGGTAGAAAAGTACTTTAAGTTCGTCAGAAATTATAAAAATTGACGTCTACCACTCTCAAAAATATTCCTATCGCGTAATCGCCAGAAAAATCGAAATAAGTCATAACATTACTTAAAAAATCGTGAGACGTACAACAAAAATTGCAATGGAGGTACTTTCACAGCTCTGACGGTACAAGACAAGCGAAAAATGCATCGAATTTCATCAAACTCAACGCATTCTACCTCTAAATTTAAGCATTTGGCAGGAGTAAATTAAAGTAAATAAACCGTTCGTGGAGTTATTTTGTGCAGTGAACATCTGCAGTTAAGAAAACTTTAAATTTTTCTGGCGATTTCGCAATAGGAATATTTTTGAGAGTGATAGGCATCAATTTTTATAATATCTGACGCACTTAAATAACTTTTTCTACCCATTTTGATTTGGTTTACTACTTTCACGACTTTAGATTTTAATATTAATGCAATTTTGTAAAGCTCTATAAAAAACGCGACTGAATCAAGTTAAACTGAACGTGGTTCTATTCTGATGAACCAAAAATAAATGAGGAATTTCTCACTTGGCTACAAACAAATGGAATAAAGTGCCGTTATAATGCATTTTTAATTGATTTTTCTTCTTTAGGCTGTCATTTGGGGCTCCTTCTTCTTTTCTGCAAATCTAACTTTATTTTTGTTGTATTCGAAATATATCAACAAATTTGGCTTAACAAGTACTTGGTTCTACAATAATTTTGTACTGTAAACAACATTCTAGCAAAACAAAATTGGTTTTATTTTACGAAATTTCCAATTTAATGAATATTTTGTATTTTTCTCTAAATTTAATTAAATTAACGGAAAATATCCCAGCAAAAAATTTTGAAGATTTTGTAATGGGTAGTACTATTTTAATGGTTTACAAAGTAATGAGTGGTACTTATTCATCTAATTATTTTATGCTTATAAGAATGACTGTCCTGTAATGAATAAAATAATAACTTATTTATATCATTACGTGAAAGTACTTATAATACTACTTTGAAATATGTATATCTAGAGAAAAATTCATTGTGAAAATGAGCTTCGAAAACAATAAAATAACTTTGATTTCCCAGCTAAAAAAAATATGTATGGTCCATATATGATGTCCCATATATGGTTCGGATCATTTTCATACATGTATGCATATATATTTCCCATACAGTATGCAAAGTTCACATTCATACTCCCTTGATTAAAAAAAAGCGCACTAATGTGCAATAATTTAAATTATTAAAATTTGGACAGATAATTAAAAACGAACTAAAAGACATTTTATTCATAATTTTAAGAGAAAAGCTGACTCGATTATTTAAAAAACACAAAACTCATATTTGTACATAAAATTTAATTTAAGAAACCAGATTAAAAACTAGTGCATTTACTTATAAAAGAGAAAATAGTCCGTTTTCATACTCACACTAGTTTTCAATATAATTTTTTTAAGTATTGTTTATTTATTTATTTAATAATATTAACATAATCGGCTATGTCACAGAGTTCAATTCCGTTCGAAAACGGAATTGAATCCACCTCAAAATATATAATAGTCCTAGCCGAAGCATACCCTAAAATACCAGCGCCCCCAACAGTTTGAACTCACCTAACAAATTTCCGTATTTTAGTTTTCTTTTTTAGACACCATCTAATACAAAAATGATATGGATTGAATTCCGATTCCGAACGGAATTGAGCTCTGTGACATGGCCGAATAATTACAAATTATATGCTAATGTTTAACGAGCAATGGCATCGCAGGCCTACAGCTCGATCACAGTATAGTGATGTAACAAGGATGTATTAATATTTAAAAGAATAGAAATAATATAATTTAGTACATTTTTGTGTATACTAGCTTATTTTAATTGCTTTATATGGGTTTTCTTAAGTAAAGGATTCAGGTAAAGCTATAGTTAAATTTTGTCGTATAAGTTAATTTTCTTGAGAAATTGAGATATCTTATCTTAATATACATAAAAATCAAAAACACGTTTATTTGTTAGGGGTGAACTCTTCAATGCCCCAACAGATTTTCGCCTTCCACCCCACAAAATATTTGTAAAAGACCGGCGCGTGTTTTTATATATATTCTACCCCGGTAAATGCTACGCCCCTTTCAGAAATAGTGATTTTAATAATATAAGTTAATCTATAATATAAAAATGAATCGCTGAATGTGTTGCTAAGCGCAAATCTTGAGAACAGCTGGACCGATTTCGCCAATTCTTTTTTTTTATATTTATTTAAAACTAGGACCAGGACCGCGATAGGGGGGAAATTTCTGCCCCTCTGGAACGTCCAAACCGAGTTTAATGAAATTTAGAACATAAGATAGATCTGCGTCCAAAAAGTCACATAGGCCATGTACATTTTAAAAATTAGAACCAGGAGGGCCATAGGGGGAAATTTCTGTCCCTCCAAAAAGTTCAAACCGATTTTAATGAAGTTTAGAACATAGATAGATTTCCATCTAAAAATTCGCATGGTCTATGTACATTTTTCGAACAAGGACCAGTAGGGACCGAAACATTTGAACCGATTTTAATGAAATTTAGAACATAAGATAGATCTGCGTCTAAAAAGTTACATATGCTATGTACATTTTTACAACTAGGATCAAGAGGGCGATAGAGGGAAATTTCTCCCCCTCCGAAACGTTAAAAATCAATCAAATTACTGAAAATTAATTAAATATTTGTGTAATGTATTTCCTTCAAATTTATTTTAGTTGGTGGCGTAGCAACGCGCGCAGGGTACAGCTAGTTAATAGTATGTTATTTGATGACAGAGGTGGGACTCTTTGGTGGAGTTGTAAAAAATTTGATTGCGTATTAAATTAAATTTTGGACATTCTTTAAGGAAATGAAGTGGTTTTGGATGCAGTATATTACAATTGCAGTAAGTTGGAGTATCAATATTGATTAAGTATCCATGAGAAATTTTTGTATGACCGAGTCTAAGGCGAGTAAACTTTACTAAGTCTAATCTATTAATATGTGATAACGTTAGGTCGTTTATTGTCATGCTACTGCTGTTAATTGATATATACCATGATGAAGTCATGTTAAAAGTTTGTATCCGGTCAGATGAAAAGAAGTGAGTGTGAATGAATTTGTTTATATCATTGCGATTGAAATTTGCGGACTTAGCAGACTCGTCAGCGAACTCATTGCCTACAATGCCACTGTGGCCTGGTACCCAAAGGAGTAAAATATTTGGGTATTCCTCTGTCAAAATATTTCTAGTTTTTGTTGCATAGATATTATTGTTGTTCATATTCGAAATAGATTTTATCGACGATAAGGAGTCCGTGCAGATAAAAAATTTTCCCTGCTGCGATTTTACGTGAAGTACTGCTTCATATATAGCTATTAATTCCGCAGTGTAAACGGAGCTGTATATAGGTAGTAATGATTTTTTTACAGAGTTGCTTGTTTTAGAGCCATCCGTGTAAATAAATTTATAATTGCTGAATTTGTTTTTAAATCCGTTAAAAAGCGATTTGAATTGGAAGGGACTGGTGGGATTTAAAGCCCACGGAGTATGAATTGTTTGTTTTGAATATTCAAGGTTTAATGGTATATTAAGCGAGCGCCATCTCTTAACTGTCCGATAGATCGCCGATGGAATTTTCGGTACTTTTTTTGCTCGGGTCAGCTTCTTTATTATTTGTCTGAGGTGTGTAGATCTGTCGTACATATATGTTTTAAATAGCTTAGCTGTTAGAATGTCTCTTTGAGTGGTAAGAGGTATGATATTAGATTCGAATAAAAGATTATTAGTAGCAGTGGTACGGAAGGCTCCTAGAATACTACGTAATGCTGAATTTATGACTGTTGTTAGCTTTCTCAGGGCATATTTAGGAGCGTATCCATAAATAGGTAGTAAATAATTAATTTTGGATAAAATAATTGTTTTGACCAAGGAAATTAGGGGTTTGGAGTTGCAATTGAGCTTGAGGCTCGATAAGCATTTGATAATATTTAGTCTTGTAGATAAGGAAGAAGTAAGAAAAGTAATGTGATCGTTCCAATTATATCTTTTGTTGATATGAAGACCAAGTACTCTTAGTGTATTTACTTCGGTTAATTTAATCGTACCAGACTGAACTACGCAGCGGCAGTTAAACTTTCTACATACATATGTGCAGATATTTGCATTTTGTGTCAGATAGATTTGCTCCCGAGTACACCAGCTATTAATGTTGTCAAAAAGACTGTCTAGGTTTAAAACCGGATTTCTTTTGTTTGATTTAACGACAATGTTGAGGTCGTCTGCATAAGCAGCGAAGCTAATCTCTTTATTTAACGATATTAAACCGTAAAGCTTAAATGCAATTAGGAATAAAATTACCGAGATAGGGGAACCTTGGGGTATTCCATTTTGCACCGGTAAGTGTAAGGAGTTTTGATTACTTATTCTTACGGTTAGTTTTCTATTGCTCATAAAGTTATATACATATTTAATTATTTTAGGACCTACTTTCCACAAAACAAGTTGATCTAAAATCGAGTGAATACCCACCCTATCGAAGGCTTGTAAGAAATCAAGTGATATGATTGTAACATGTTTTCTCAAGGAGAGGGCATTCGCAATTTGGTAATCTACATAAAGCAGACTATCAATTGTCGACTTTCCCTTTTTGAAGCCAAATTGGTGATTGTTTAGTAGTTTACAATAAGTTACAAACCACCACAACCGGTTGGCTATAATCCTGTCTAGAACTTTTGATATACAGGAATTTAGAGATATCGATAGATAGATTTATCAGAATTTGGTTTAAGTATAGGTATGACTACGCTGGTTTTGTAGATTTGAGGAATTAAATTGCAAAAAATATTGTTAGTTTTTTAAAAGACTTTGTTTGATATGATGCGGAAGCATTTTTATCATTGGGTACGAAATTCTGTCCACAACAGGTGTTTTGCCTTTAAGCTTTTTTAGATCGGTTTTGAGCTCGAGAAGCGAAATGTCGTTCTCTATTCTTGCATGCCATAGTCGCAGGAAGCCCTGTTTTGTATTTGTGTTTATTTAAACGAAAATTTCGATCAAATTTTTCATTTTTAGAACTATTACTCCAATATTGTGCAAATTCATTGGCTATTTCTTTTTTTTTTACTAAATTAATATTCTGCGCACCAGTGGCGAAAGAGTATCTACGGGAACTAAATCAAGTAGCGAGGTTGGTTTGAAAGATGCTGACGATCTTGCTGTAAATAGTGATGAAAGTCTCGAAAATACAGCTAACGAAACTGGTAAAGATATAGTAGAGGAAACTGAAACCACGAAATATCCTAATAATGGTAATGTTGGCGATACCAGCAATGGCGCAGATGATAATGACAAGCATGATGTTTATAATCATGAATACCATCAGCATCATTATCATCATCATGATCACTATTATGATCACGACCATGATCATCATTATGGTCCATATGCTCATCACCATGCTCACTATGAACATTATCATGACTTGAACAGTCACGATCACCATTATAATCATGATGATTATGATCTTGGATACTACTATCACGATCACCATGATCATCATCATGACCACCACGATTATCACGACCACTTTGATCATCATGATCATCACGATGATCTTGCTTGTAGATATCAGTTCTGTATTCTGTATTACTTCTGTCGTGTAGCAGTCCCTTAGCTTCGGCTTCCACTTTCGTTAGTTGTTTCTGTGATCGCAATTGGTAAAACAAACTATCTTTAATGTTTTCACATCCGATTTCCTCTTAGATCTATCGCTACACTTATCTAGCGATTTTTATGGTCTTCCTCCACTATTTTTACTTGTAGTTTCAGAAGTTATCTGGAGTAAGTTCACCTTGTAACCATTTTGAAAACCACATATTGAATTTACTTTTACGCCAATCAGCTTCTTTGTAGCGTTTTTTTTAAATTTTGACAAAAGCAGATACTTTGTTTTGTAACTCCAATTCTGTTTCACTGCTGTAAGAATTTAAGTTTAATTTTCTATGAATGTAGCTCATAACATCTTCCTCATTTTTGTTTTTAAAATATTCTTCAGTCAATTCCTTATAGCTGAAACTCTCCATATTTTTATTAAGCTGAAAGTAATGTATTTGCTAAAACGCTATTATAGCGTAAAACTTGCAAAAATGTATCAATCTTTTAG
This sequence comes from Nowickia ferox, assembly GCA_936439885.1. Lineage (NCBI taxonomy): Eukaryota > Metazoa > Arthropoda > Insecta > Diptera > Tachinidae > Nowickia > Nowickia ferox. The sequence continues at coordinate 224,127 of CAKZFG010000002.1, read as the reverse complement.
AATCAAATATTTGTATGAAACTAAATTTTATTTCCAAATTATTGTCCTTATATACAATATTCAATATAAAATTTTTAAACCTAATCTAGGTTACCTACTTAAATTCTCAATTTTCGAATAAAATTAACTGTGTATTAAAAACAGTTTGCTATTGTTATTTTTATTTTGTTCAGGTAGCATGGCATTTACGTGATTTCTAAGGTAGGTTTTTTATCAATTTGGGTAAAAAATTTTGTGTGTAATTGTTGAGTATTTTCATTAACCCATTAAGGCCCGATCCATGATCCCATTGAGCTATAATGATGAAACTTTTAAAATTTAATTGTATGTACCTAAATAAGAAAGAAAACAATTTTTAGGAAAATCGGATCAGTGCGGGCCCAGATAACCTCCGTTGCGAAAACGCAACGTTGGGCCTAAACGATATAAAAATTAAACGCATTTTAAACATTTTAAATTAAAATATTTTATTCACGTCTTTAGAAAAAAAAACTAAAAAGTATACATATACATTAAATATTTAAATCAATTATGATAGGCTGCAAAGCACTTCGGGTGCACTGCTACGTCGCATTTCTCACATTTGTAAATTGTTTGGCTGCTACATTGCCGACATCTCAAAGGTTTTCCGTGGCGAATAATTTTATGATCGACTCGATCAGTTCGAATCATTGAATTAGTAACACTACTGGTGGTAGCTATTATCCTCTCACAATTTTCAGTCCGCAAAAGAGATTCAATAATAAACATTCTGAATTCTAGTTTAGGCATTTGAGCTTGTTTCCCCCGTTTTTGTAATAGGCAATGTAATTTCCAGGAGTTTACTAAAGCTGCATCTAGAGCATTAGTAAAAAGTGGCCAGTACCATTTTTTTCCTCTGATTTGAATATGGTTGTTGTTCATCGCGTTGTCAAATAAATCAACCCCACCCATAGTTTTATTGTATTCATATATGGCGTTAGGCATAGAAATCGTAATAATTTTTTTATTTTTGCGGTCGTATCTCTTAACTTGTTTCAGTGGCTATAAAGAAACAAAATTTGACAAGATAGTGACTACAGAATTGTCATTCCAACGTATAGCACTTATCTCATTTTTCGGGTCATAACAGTAGTCATAACTTCCACGTTCTTTTTTCTTTAATACCTTGGGAGAGGATAATTTCGCATTACTTGTGCGGTTTTCTCTTACTGCGGTTTTCTCTTACTAACTATTAACATATGTATATACATACATATGTATGTATGCTTGCATAAATATGTTTTCATTTGATAATTTTATATAATTTGTATATCGCTTAGGCCCACTGTTGCGTTTTCGCATCACGGATATATCCAATCATAAAAATAGTGGCGAATGCCTAAGATAATTGGGATTTTCACTAAAAATAATAATATTCGTAGGTCAGCTACCTCCGTCAAAAGTTTGAGATAGGTATATTATATATTACTGTATTTTTTGTAACAATTTCTAAAAGTACCCAAAAAAAAGGAAAAATTAATAATTTAAATAAATTTTTTTTATAAAAAAAACTTATGTGTGATAAAAATCCAAAAAGAGGTCGATTAGATATTAAGCTAAATTTTAGTTCTCTGTGCTTTATTACAATATCATGTAATCACAAAATGCCTGAGGGGGGGCTTAAGTTAACGTTGCGAAAACGCAACGCAGGGCCTTAATGGGTTAAAATAAAAAAAGTGTTCAACAAGCGGGTCGTGGCGGGTGCAAAAGTATATATACGCTTAAAGAAGACACTTCCGTCTTTCTCTGTAGGGTTACGGTTTTTTGATCCCTTTTGATCTTCAAAAATTATACACTACTAAACTTCAAGTTTTACGTAAATATGGGGGATTAAAATTTCTACCATCGCACTCTAACTACAAATTATACAGGGTGTGCACATATCATTTCTTAAAAAGAACAGCTTACCAAACATAACAAAAAAGACCGCAGCCCTTTATCGATAATAGTTTTCGAAGAATCGTAATTTATTTCAGATAAAATATGAGTAATTTTTGTTTTTTTTAACATAAATTTGTTGTTTTTAGCAGCATGCCACGCCCACTACTGAGAATATTTTGACCAACTTTTTGGGCTACCTTAGTTTTGATATGTTTTCTTTCGGATGGCGTAAACATTTTACGAATCTATGTCAAGAAAAAATTTAGGTTTTGGCCGATGAAAATTGATTCTGAGCCACCGTGCGTCGGTCAAGGTGTATACCAAGGTATTTTACATGTGAGTGTTAAGGAACAATTTGATTTATTCTAATGGGGGAACAAGTATTTTTTCGTAGGGTAAATGTTACCTGAGCACACTTCTGTTTGTTTACTTTTATGTTCCATAAGTTTAGCCATAGTTCCAGCTGAGTAATATGTTCCTTAAGATATCCAGATGCCTCGTGAGGGTTTTCGTGCATACTAATGCAGGCTGTATCATCGGCAAATGTAAATGTGTGGATGTTACTGCTCACAGGCATATCACAAATATAAATCAAATACAAAACTGGCCTCAGTATACTCCCCTGTGGCACACCGGATGATATAAATTCGGGCACACTCATGAAGTCTCCTTCCACAACAGTGAATTATAACTTTGTAAAAGATTAATAATGTTTATTGGTAGATATGTCTTGAATTTTCAAATTAGGCCTTCATGCCACACTTCATCAAATGCCTGAGAAACATAAATAAAGAGGGCATAACAATATTTCTTTTCTTCAAATGTTCTTCTTATAAATTGGACCAATCTATGCGTTTGTTCAATGGTGCTATGCTGAGTTCTAAAACCAAATTGATGTTCAGGGATGCACCACTACCAATTAGAATTGGGGACAACTTTGTCATGAGCAGTTTTTCGAAAAGTTTTGACATTGTTGATAATAGACTTATTGGCCTGTATGATTCAGCCTTGGTAAGATCTTTGCGCGGCTTTGGAATCATTTTGACCTTGGTAAGCTTCCAGTGGTGTGGATAATACTCTAGTCTTAATATGGCATTGAAAATAAATAGCAGCTTTCTAATTGCAATACGAGGCAAATTCATCAGCATCTTATTACTAATTTCATCAATACCCGGAGCTTTCTTTGGGTTGAGTTCAGCAATTAGTTTTTGTACATCACGCATCTTAACCCATCTTGTACCACTACCAGAAATCGTTTACATATATATATAAATTTTGATATACTGGTTCCCTCTAACCTACTGATCACTTTAAACCAACAAAAACAAAAATCGTGTACCCATTTTGGGCGTGGTGCACTGTTGCGAAAACGCAACGTTGGCTTATAACATGCAAATCACTTTTGAAATTAGCTTGTCAAATATTTTTATTTATTCGAGTGGTATTTTTCAAAACATTTGGGATGTAATGTAGCATTACATTTTTTACATTGATAAATAGTCTGCGAATGGCATTCACTGCATCTCTTCCGTTTACCGTCTGGAGTTTTCCAAATAAAGTGATCTCGAACATTAGCTCGAGGTAGTTTTTTGGGATTCTCCAATTCGTTAAGCTGTAAATCCTCCATAGGCTCTTCTTCGTTAGGTGTTCGCTGATATAATAACAGCTTGGTAGCTATTTCAACTTTGAAATCTATTTGCGACTACAATGCAAAAATTACGATCTGGGGTTCGCGCCTTATTACACCTAGAGGAAAAGCGTTGTTCAATACAATTTCAAAAATGCTCTTGGGCGTCATTTCGAGTGGGCAGCCCACTTACTGGCCTACTGACATACAAAAAATTCCGGATGTTATAGATTTTGGCGTCATGAAAAATATTTCTAGAGATTTAGTTCATGTTGAAGCTTCTCTAGATCTCTCCTCCGATCACTCTCCCACTATCGTTACAATCTGTAATCCACTAAGAAGTGACTTACCTCATCCATATGTGAAGATGGTCAATCGTGTTAATTGGCTGAGATTCAAAAAATATCTTAGTAGTCATTGCACAGAAAACATAACGCTAAGTACATCCGATGATATTGAATCTAACATTGCGAATCTTAACGGAAATATTAAACAGGCTGCTGAACATGCTACTACCTCCCACCCGCAGACTGGGTTTAATAGAATTTATTCTACGGATATTGAACGTCTCGTAGGTGAAAAAAGAAGAGCTAGAAGGGAATGGCAGCAACACAGATCACCCCAACATAAAATCAGGTTTAAAGAGTGCACTAAACGACTCCAAGAGTTGCTTGCATCTGAAAAAACTGCATCTCTCAAAAATTATCTGGAAAACCTCGATATCATACCAGCATCTAATTACTCTTTGTGGCGCGCTGCGAGAAAGCTTAAAATACCCGTTGAGTTTAAACCACCTCTGCGCACTTCTACCGGAGGTTGGGCAAGAAGCGATACTGAAAAAGGTAACATATTTGCTAGGCTTTTAAAATCCGTATTTACCACAAACACATGTACGGGCGTTGTTGATTTGCCGTGTGTAGTTGCTCTACCCCCTCGACCCTTGAAGTTTAACCCATTTTGTACCTCCGTTGCGTTTTCGCAACATCATCTTTAGATGCATATACAATTGGTTAAAACTATTTTATTTTAATATATTAGTTTTTCTGTCTTTAGTTTAGGGGCTTACCTATAGAACATTTATAGTTTTCTATAAGTGCCATATAATATATTAAAAAAAAAAAAACTTTAATTTTCCCTTAAATGTAGATTAAGAAAGCATTAAAAGCTATGTGTCAAAAGACTATAATCGAAAATTTAATGTCGTTTATTCAGCATAACCTTTTAAAAATCACTGTTGCGAAAACGCAACAATGGCTGATTGCATGCAAATCGCTTTCTCTTACTCTCTCTTCTACTTACACTACTGAAGCTGCAGATCTCTTCTCACCAAATAATTTTTTTTAACTAATTATTTATTTATGATAGAATAATGGTCTGCTTTTGGATGAGCGTAAATTCGTGTTGTCACTATGCAATTTTTTATAGATATATTTCTATATTTGATTTGTTTTTTTGCTGCTTTGCTTGGCTTTGATTTTTGTTCGTTACTTTTTTAACAAGCAGAATGTACAATGTATGTACATACATGCTTGCATATGTATGTACAAGGTTATCAATGTTTTTGTATTTTATATCAAGCAATTGTCATTTGAGTTCAAATTTCAGACAGAGAGGTTGTAGCTAAGAGTAAATCTTATTTTTTTTAAATCGTAGTCATAATGTCGGTTAAGAAATTTTTAACTCGGAAAGAAATCGAAGTTTTTTTATCCGAGTGTATTGACAGTGATAGTGTAACATTACATTTTTTACATTGATAAATAGTCTGCGAATGGCATTCACTGCATCTCTTCCGTTTACCGTCTGGAGTTTTCCAAATAACGTGATCTCGAACATTAGCTCGAGGTAGTTTTTTGGGATTCTCCAATTCGTTAAGCTGTAAATCCTCCATAGGCTCTTCTTCGTTAGGTGTTCGCTGATATAATAACAGCTTGGTAGCTATTTCAACTTTGAAATCTATTTGCGACAGCTGTCTGGTTCCTTCGGCTTTAGCAATTAGACAGTGGATTTTCCAAGCATTTACAGTGGTACTGTTAATTGCGTTCGTCCATAAGGGCCACCACCACTTTTTACCACGAACTGCAACACGGTAATTAGACACTCCATTATCATGTAAGTCTACGCCCCCCATATGTTTATTGTAGTCATTAATAAGATGGGGCTGTTGAACAGAAACCTGAAATAAATAAATGAAAATTTCAAGCTCATAAAAATTAAAGCGAAACTTACCATCTTTTTGTTATCCTTTGAGTAACGGCTGGTAGAAACTTCTGGACTAGCGGCAACAAAATTTGATATAACATTAACTTCTGAGTTGTCTTGCCAACGACAAACAAATAATTTGTTGTTTTTTTCAAAGCAGTCGTCATGGTCATGTTTTTTGAGAGAGCGACTCGTAGCAAGGATATCATTTGCTCCTCTGAGACGGTTTGATCGTACTGTTCCAGTTGCACGAAATTTTTTTTCATTTAACAAACAAAACAAGTAGTACGAAGAAAAGAAATTGTCGAAATACACCGCGTGGTTTTCTGGACTTGAAACTGATTCCAGCAACTTTAAAACTACGGAAGCTCCTAAGCCAGCGCTTTTTTCATATGGTGAAGCTGCGCCAGCATATGGATTAGCTTCAAACAGATATCCAGTATCGGAACAAAGACACCAGTACTTAAAACCAAAGCGTATTGGTTTACCACGAATAAACATTTTGCAGTTGTGTCGGCCAAAATACGGAATCATTTGTTCGTCTATTGATAAGTGGGTAGAAAATATGCCAAACTGTTTATATTTCTGATTCAATGAGTCAATCAACGGACGTACTTTCGCGAATCTATCAGAAGCATCCATTTTGTTGTTGTCCATCAAGTGAAATACTTTTTTTATCTTTTGAAACATTTGACGGGACATACATTGCTTCACAATCGGTACACCCAATGTAGGTTGGGAGGACCAGTAATGTTGAATGTGGGGAACGGTATGATATCCCGATAAAATAAGTATGCCTATGAAGCGGTACAAGAGCTCTTCAGTGACTTGAACTGATATGTTCTTCTGGTTAGCATAAGTGTTGGTATTTTGCAAAAGCATATCCATGATTTCTCTGTCGAAATATTGTAAGAATAATTCCACAGGCGATTTTCCACCTACATTTGAATTTTTTTAATAATAATGTATACTTAAATATATTCTGTATAAGACTTACTCATTAATTCTACGATTTTTTTTTGAAGTGGCACAACAGAAGATTCTTCCGGACGTTCAAAGTTAAAGTCCATTCTATTTGACTTCGTCCATTTTGGAACACCGAATTTTATTTCCTGTGTATATTTTTGTCGTGTATTGGCTAGCTCGTCTTCAGTTTTATTGTCAGTTATTGGGGCAGCAAAATCCTCTATCTTTGAGTCATATTGAACTTCGATTTCACCACAAACTTCCGAATTAGCTGGGATTTCTTCGGCAAGCCCATCATCATCAACATCCTCTTCATCAGTAACTTCACCCACATTAGGTGGCGGAATGTAGACCATATGGGTATTTTGATTTAACGTGATTTCATTCTCTTCACTATCACTGTCAATACACTCGGATAAAAAAACTTCGATTTCTTTCCGAGTTAAAAATTTCTTAACCGACATTATGACTACGATTTAAAAAAAATAAGATTTACTCTTAGCTACAACCTCTCTGTCTGAAATTTGAACTCAAATGACAATTGCTTGATATAAAATACAAAAACATTGATAACCTTGTACATACATATGCAAGCATGTATGTACATACATTGTACATTCTGCTTGTTAAAAAAGTAACGAACAAAAATCAAAGCCAAGCAAAGCAGCAAAAAAACAAATCAAATATAGAAATATATCTATAAAAAATTGCATAGTGACAACACGAATTTACGCTCATCCAAAAGCAAACCATTATTCTATCATAAATAAATAATTAGTTAAAAAAAATTATTTGGTGAGAAGAGATCTGCAGCTTCAGTAGTGTAAGTAGAAGAGAGAGTAAGAGAAAGCGATTTGCATGCAATCAGCCATTGTTGCGTTTTCGCAACAGTGATTTTTAAAAGGTTATGCTGAATAAACGACATTAAATTTTCGATTATAGTCTTTTGACACATAGCTTTTAATGCTTTCTTAATCTACATTTAAGGGAAAATTAAAGTTTTTTTTTTTTAATATATTATATGGCACTTATAGAAAACCTTTTTTTTTGGACTTTTTTCAAGGCTTCTAGAATAAAGTGAAATACAGGAAATATTTTATTTTTAAAATAAATGTTCTATAGGTAAGCCCCTAAACTAAAGACAGAAAAACTAATATATTAAAATAAAATAGTTTTAACCAATTGTATATGCATCTAAAGATGATGTTGCGAAAACGCAACGGAGGTACAAAATGGGTTAAACTTCAAGGGTCGAGGGGGTAGAGCAACTACACACGGCAAATCAACAACGCCCGTACCGTGTGTTTGTGGTAAATACGGATTTTAAATGCCTAGCAAATATGTTACCTTTTTCAGTATCGCTTCTTGCCCAACCTCCGGTAGAAGTGCGCAGAGGTGGTTTAAACTCAACGGGTATTTTAAGCTTTCTCGCAGCGCGCCACAAAGAGTAATTAGATGCTGGTATGATATCGAGGTTTTCCAGATAATTTTTGAGAGATGCAGTTTTTTCAGATGCAAGCAACTCTTGGAGTCGTTAGTGCACTCTTTAAACCTGATTTTATGTTGGGGTGATCTGTGTTGCTGCCATTCCCTTCTAGCTCTTCTTTTTTCACCTACGAGACGTTCAATATCCGTAGAATAAATTCTATTAAACCCAGTCTGCGGGTGGGAGGTAGTAGCATGTTCAGCAGCCTGTTTAATATTTCCGTTAAGATTCGCAATGTTAGATTCAATATCATCGGATGTACTTAGCGTTATGTTTTCTGTGCAATGACTACTAAGATATTTTTTGAATCTCAACCAATTAACACGATTGACCATCTTCACATATGGATGAGGTAAGTCACTTCTTAGTGGATTACAGATTGTAACGATAGTGGGAGAGTGATCGGAGGAGAGATCTAGAGAAGCTTCAACATGAACTAAATCTCTAGAAATATTTTTCATGACGCCAAAATCTATAACATCCGGAATTTTTTGTATGTCAGTAGGCCAGTAAGTGGGCTGCCCACTCGAAATGACGCCCAAGAGCATTTTTGAAATTGTATTGAACAACGCTTTTCCTCTAGGTGTAATAAGGCGCGAACCCCAGATCGTAATTTTTGCATTGTAGTCTTCAGCTGCTACGAAACAAGGCCCAAGATGTTTGTAGAAATTCTCGTATTGATCCTTGGTGATTAAAAATCTGGGAGGGGAGTAAATTGATGATATCACGAAATTTGTACAAACATTTTCAAGGCAGATATTTGTTGCTTGTAGGTGTTCTTCACAAATGTTGTCAAGAATATAGTGCTTGAGTCTCGACTTTATTAGAATTGCTGATCCACCGCATGCTCTTCCTCTCGGGTCCTTTATATCATATAAGGTGTAGCCATTAATTTTAAAAAAGCTTCTCGAAGTCAAGTGGGTCTCAGAGACCTTTATTCCATTTAGCGTCGTCGTCATCGTCATCAATTTTATATCAACATAAATTTTTATCGACGTCGCCATCAATTCGATACAAAACTTGTATTCCATAACAGCAATGTAACGAAGTCGATTATATATCGTTTTATATAGCACATCTCTAATAATTCAGACAGTTGGTTTGTTTTGTTTTTAGTTTTTATTAAAAAAATTTCTTCATGACTTTAAGCAACTAAATGTTTTGTGTTCCCGTTTGTAATTCTGATCCGAATTTTGAGGAAAATAAAAAGAAATTGATGTTACAAAGAAGATTAATAAGGCAGAAATCTTCTTCAACATAGATTTTCCCTTTCCTTTTATTTGACTTTAATTTTTTTAATTTTCAAGAACCAAATCATTACTTTTAAGAACTTCTATTTCTAAATTTTCACATTCATATGGCACTCCCTGAACAGCTCCTTCAAGGTTTAGTTGCTTCTGAAAGCCACAGCTTCTTCCAGGGGCTAAGTGTTATTTGTTTATAAATTCCACCTCCAGTAGACGTGCACTCTACCTTGTTTGTAACTAATTTTTTTTACCTTAAATTTTAAATCCCGCCAAACCTTTAAGAAAAATTTTCTAATGCAACAATCCTTTTAGCGCTATTCAACATCTTACCTTTTGCCTGCCGTCACCGTATTGTTTCGACACCAATAAAACTGACGACAAAATCAGAGTCAATCAGATACAAGAGTATTGATGACACTAAATGGAATAAGGGTGAATATTTTTTTCCGTAAGGAAGTGCTCGAGTTCATTTTTGTGTTGGCGAATGCCGTTTGCGTTCCAGAAATATATTTTTAACGTGTTCATGGTTTGTTAACTAATGTTTGAAGCAGAGTATTATGCATTCGTAGCATTTCTTGCATCATGTTAGTCATATTTGTAGTAAAGTTGTTTATAGTTTGCACCAGATTATCAATAGTGGCTTTAAGGCGACTGAAATTAAAGCTTGTGTTAGCACTTGTAGAATTATTAGGTGGTGACACTTTCTGCGTGGGAATAGAATTGATCTTCACAGCGTCGGCATACGATACATTTGTAGTAATTGGCTGGACCATTTGAGGATAACTAGCGGAGTATGTTATTTCTTTTGAGCTCGAGTTTAGGTTTTTGACTCATTGTCTGCTTAACGAAAGAGTACAAAGGACATCCTCTGTATTTAGCAGTGTGATTACCTCCACAATTACTGCATTTTTTATAAGTTTGATGTTTTGGCTTATTGCAACTAGCAGAACCATGCAATTCGCCACACACAACGCCAACAGTAGGTAAATTTCAGTAAGTTTTTGTGTGGCTATATTCTTGACAATTTGGCACTGTACAGGTCCTGAACGCTTGTGTGGTTCTTCAACTGTAATTTTTCGGTGGAAGAGATATTTCAAGTTATAAATCGGATGGGTCTCATTTTCTTAAATTTTATGTCATTTTGTTCTAGTTCAACCCGAAATAGAGGTTGGGGATATTCTCCCTATTTATTATATTAGATGCATTTTTTACCTTAAATCCCTGTAGGATGAATGCATCTTTTATTTCTTCGGGAACAACATAAGAATCTATGCCTTTCAGTACAATTTGCAGGTCTTTAGCAGTCTTAAGCTGGTATGTGTAGAAATTTTTTTTATTTTTTCAAATTCAGTAACCATTTTGCGGAAATCTTTTTTTTCATAAATTTGAATTTTCGTTTCTGAATGTTACCACGTTTTATTGGAACAATGTGAAATTTATTCTCACCAATTACCGAGATTAATTTTTTAATAAGAGCGTTTGAATTTTTTTTTCTTTCAAATATATTGGTGGTGCTTTGGAGGTTTTGTTCTAGGATACATCGGGTTTGTCGTTGTCATCTTGCAGTATTTTAAAACGGTTTTGACGGTTAGTTGAGGCGGCGTCGTTGTCCCTGGATATCTTGGGAACTGATGAGATTTTTGATGAATTTGGGTTTTATTCACCCTTTACAACTGTGATATATCTGTCCATACCGACTTGCACCTTAGGTTTCTGACTACTGTTATCAATAGTGATAACTTGGTTAAGAGATGAGCACGAGCCCGGAGCAGATGATATCGTTGGCTTAAATGATGAAGTACTAGGCAGCGGTAAAGTTAGAGAATCACTGGTTGGCATTGTACAAAGCGAAGTTGATCGCTCACGAAAAAGTGGCTTTACCCTTAGAAAAATACTATCATCAAATTTTTTATTTTTATTATTTGCGTTAAGAGTTTCAGAACTCACAGTAAAATAGGCTTTTCTGCCGTTAGAACTCACTTCACAATTTTTTGTTTTTGAGGTACTCATGTAGAGTATTCCTCAAAGTCACTTTGTTTGCGGTTTTTTTTTTGTTTTTGTTGTTTCTGACTATGTAAAAAAAATATTAGCAATATTTGCTTCTCTTATTTATCAAAGTTAATATCTGTGGACATTTGACAAAACGTCTTCTTTCTAAATCAACAACTTTTCAGTAGAGCGAAAAAGGGGTTAAAGTGACTCACAAAAGTTATTGTTTAGAAAATGAAAGAAATCGTATATGTGGATATTATACACAAATACTTAATGTACATTTTGCGATTTTTTTTATTTATTTTAAACAATAGTTTTCTTTAAAACTACAACAAAAAAATTAAGATTTTTTGTCAAATGGATTTACAACAAAAAAAAATAACTTTTACCATACAAGTCGTTTTGTCGAAATTGTTTTGATTAAATTACAAAATGATCTTAGTCGCTTAAGTCCAGAAAAGTTGTTTTGTTAAATTGAAATAAAAAAAATTAATGAGAGAAGTTGATTTGCAAAAGAAAAATGTCGCTTTTGTTATAAAACATTACTCCACTTTTTTGGTACAATATGCAAATAATTATTAAAATATAACAATTTTTGTTTAAGAACAATATATATTTTATTAAATTAAATTAAAACATAACAATTCATTCTTAAATGAAATAAAATAAACTTATTACAAGAAAGAAACAGTGAAAGATCATAAATGTATATGAAAATATATATTTTTAGGCTTTTGTACACTTATCGTTATTGAGTTTCTTCTTCTTCAAGATCCGGATCAATTTCAAATGAACGTTCTCCTTCGGCCTTAATACTTTGATAAAAACTGTGTATATGCGTACTAATTAGTGGTAGCATATCCAATAAATCGCGTTTTTTGTTCTGTGATATGGCCAATGGGGACGCGTAACTTGTGACCAATTGCGGAGTCGAGTCCTTTCGACGGCGAGAGTTAATGTTTAACTGCTTAAAATCTTCTTCTGGGTGTAGTGAATATTTGTACTGTATTATTCCAGGTTTGCTTTTCTCGTACCGCATACAACGAACCTGTTTCCACTCGAATTTTTCACCTGAAAATGTATAAGTTATAAAAAATTAATACAAATTTATATATAAATGCTTTCACTAAAGTCTCGGATTTCTTAGTTTCAATGTCAATCATGTTCGAAATGTAAAGACGACGCTTATTATAATTAACCAGATTCCAGTACTTTTTAAATATGTCTTTTTGCTGCTGAGAAGTAATTTTGTTGTGGCAGGGACTTTTTTATTCCGATATGTATAGTATTCTTTTCCCAATTTTTTTTTAATTTATTCGAGCTCTTTGATGTTGTAGGCATATCAACAAGTTGTTCTTTGCTAGATTGTGGCACGTCTAACTCGGCAAGGTTAGATGCTAATATAGCAGCCATATCTCTAATGCTCTCCGAAGATGTATCCAGATGCGAATCTTCTGATGGAATGAAATCGGAATCATCGAAATCGGTTTCGTGAGATTACACTCACATGTATTTTAATTTATTGTAAAATACAGCTTCTTTTTTTTACTTTTTAGAAAACCACTTGTGTCAAGATAAGACTTAACTTTTTTTACAACTTTCGTTTTTAAAATTAACCTCTATTGATACAAGACGTCTTGTCGCAACGAAATCTGGCGATAAACTGGTTAAAAAAACAACTTGTTTCAGACAAGTGGTAAACTTTGCTTTTGACAAAATAACTTCTTTCAAAAGAAGCTGTTTTGTCAAAAGGGAATTGGTAAAAACGTGCTAGAGCTAAATGGAGGCAAGCTGTTTTGTCTTCAAGTTATTTTCTATTCTCTGAAAGAAGTCGTTTTGTCAAATTGGAATTGAGGAAAAATCTGAAAGAGGTCGATTAGTCGATTACATATCTTGAGTTCTAAAGAAGGTAGAAATACGCGGATTAGAGTAAAAAAAATATAAATAAATATAAAATATAAAAAAAAATATAAAATATAAAAATCTTGGAAAATTTTCTTATCTCGAGAGAAGCCATTTTGTCAAATGTCCACAGATATGTATTACGAATATTTTTTTTATGATTTTTTGTTTGTTTAGTATGTATATAAGAAAAACTCCGCTGAAACGTCTGAGGGTTCAACGAGAACTCGTTGATATAACACAATTTAATTTCATGATTTTTTGCTTTATAAGTGAAACCGATTGTGACATGAGGCTAGGTTTCTCTAACTTGGATGATTAATGAAATGAAATTAACGTTTTTCTAAACCACAGTATTTCCCGAAACGGCGCTAAAGGTTCGCTAAATAGCCGGCCATTGGACGGGCTTAAGGATTTTCTCCACGGCGCAGCCTAATAAAGATTTTCTGCATTGCAAAGTTTTCCTGTCTAATAACGTTTTCCTGCACTGCCGCCCATCCATTTGTTAATGATTTTCTGCACAGTTCTCAATTGGTTTAAATATTGACCCATCACATTCAGAAATGCAAAGAGAAATCACAATCGTATATGAAAACTTTAAGGGCCAATAACTCAAGAAATAAGGGTCGCAGCCAATTTGTTTACTTTTTTTTCTTATTTTTTTAATTTCCTATCAGATAAGCTATTAAAACTTTGGTTGAGATTTTTCGCAGTTTCCTATAGTTCAGAGCACCATAACTCGGAAAATAGGAGTCGCCGCCAACTTTTTTATTTAATATTTTTTTCTTATTTTTCAATTTGACATCACATAGGCCTTTTTATTTTGTTTGGAGCTGCTTCACTAAACTGCATTTAAGTCGAAAATAAAGTTGTATTTCTTCCTACTTTTTGTTTTTTATTTTTTTATATTCGAAAAGATACATATTTACAGCAGGAGTGTTACTTCTGTTTTATAATAAAAATATAAAGAAAATTACACAAAAAAGCATTTGTAAGCACAGAAATATCATAGAGTAAACCTTAGAACCCGGCCGAAAGTCGGCAGTGCAGAATATCTTTAGTATTACGAGTAAAATATCATACATATATATATATATTTGCACAGACTTGTTAGTTTCTTTTTAACATTTTGTTATGTTGGTGGTATAGTACTGCAAAATTACACGTCAAAAACTACTTATTTGTAAAGGTACGGTCACACTTGTCAAACATTTGCCCAAAAAAGCGTAACCAACAAACACTAATGAAAAAAGTTTTGATCCAGACACTTGTTTATCATATTAAACAGTTTCGAACACAACTAATGCACCATGTCATAGAATGCAACAATATTGGCTACTCTTTAACTTGACAAACTTTTGTCTGAATTGAAAGATTTTTCATTAGCATTTAGTGGTTACGCTTTTTTGGGCAAATGTTTGACAAGTGCGACCGTAGCTTAAGTGTTTCTTATGTGTATGTTTCTAACTGTAACACCATGTAAAGAAAAACAGGAAATATTGATGTTACACAAGTATTTCAGAAAATCTGCAATTTGGCAGTGAAAAACTGCAAATTTCACTTTATAATTTCTGCAATGAAATATCAACAAAATGCAGAGAAATCTGCAAATCGGGCAACAGTGGTGATACCTAATGAATATCATTCTTTCTATGATAATCTTCATTCAAAATAAATGTAATTTATTTAATAAATAATAAAAATCCTAACATTAACCATACAGATAATTATTCGGACATGAAGTAAGTATCTTCTTCTTTTTCTTAATCCTAAAATTGTTTAAAAGTGAAAAAAAGTATTTAAACTTAAAATTTTACCTCATACTATTTAAAATTTTTTTCAAACAAAATGGTTTATCTACTCATTCTAATATTTACATCGAAAATTTTCTAAGACAAAATGGTTTATCTACCGTAAAAATACGAATAACGGGTTTTATTTTATAATTTATATTTTAGGGAATTAGTAGAAGCCTATCAAAAATATTGAAGATCGATTTGTTAAATACTCACTAGTTAGGGAATTAAACAGTTTTTTGTTTCTCATGAACAATCAGGGTTTTGCAGATAAACCATTTTGGATAAATGCCGTCGATTAACTCTTGAGCAGTAAACATTTACCTTTCACTTAAAATAGGAAAAAATACAACTTGATTTTCTTTGATATGTTTATCATCTAATATCAAAAATTAAAAAAAAGGGATAAACAGAAAATGAATAAGTGATACTTACTAATGTATTTACCAAAGGTAAATCAATAATTGTATACACAACATTTCTCATATTCCATTTCATTGAAAATTTGCGTTAAATAGCTGAAGTTAATAACAATCTCTACCCCAGTAGATAGACTTGGGTGCTGACGAAGTGTGTGGCTGCACAGAAAAATATCGGAATTTCCCCCAGCTAATAAAGTATAATTTAATTTTTCTTCTCTTCTTTAGAAACTCACATTAATTAATAAATATATTTCATTCAACAAGAATTGAAATTACTGAACTTAAGCCCGAATAAGAAATTATTTCTGATTAAAAAATTAAAAATTTTAAAAACTCCCGATATGTCAAGAAAATATGTGATATCTTCTAAACGGCACCGATTTTCTCGATCAAGACACCTTTCAAACAGAAAAAACTAAATCAAAATCGGTCCAACCGTTTGGTCTGTGCGTGGACTCGGGCAGACGCAGAGACACACACTGCAGACTTATAATACCCTTTTTCTTTGGTCGGGAGTTAATAATTTTAATAAACGTTTGGAACAAATCAAGTTTAGGGGCACCTTTCAAAAATTAAAAAAAAAGTATCCTATCCTATAGAAAACTAAAAAAAAAAAAATTAAATAAAAAAATTGGCGGCGAAGATTAGTTTCCCAGTTATGGGCCTATGAAATTCTAGTACACACATGAGACGATAGCTTGATACCGCCTACAACATTTTACCGGTACAGACATCATTAATTTGGAGATCAGGAACTTACTTAACCTGGAAAACGGCCTGTGACTCCCTCAAACGTGTGCATACATATATATATTAGCAACCACAATATGCCGCCAGTCGTAAAGTGTGGTATTTGTTCAAAAAATGTTACCAAAACTGATAAAGCAGTAAAATGTGACCTATGTAACATCTGGGTTCACTCGTTGTGTGCTAATATTTCGGACGAATTGTATCAATATATGGGTGATAATGAATTCATCAAATTCTTTTGTCCACCATGTCATGTTTCTCCAGCAAAAAATAATGGATCATTGCTTAAGAAATATGTTGAGGAAATTGACAGTAAGTTTGAAAAGAGCTTTGGCGCCTTTGCTATGGAATTGCGCTCTGAGCAGCAGGCATTGAAAACTTCAATTGAAGCGTCTGTTTCAGAATTGCGTACGAATCTAACTTCTGCAGTAAGTGACTTCCAGAATCAAATAGAAAGTGTTAAAAAAAATATAACATACGTTGAGGCAAATGCTGTAGAGAAATTCGCCCAGCTTGTGCTAGATGATAACAAACTTGAACGTAGAATGAATCGGGCCGATGTTATTATTTCTGGATTACCGTCTGGCATAAATTGCTTACTTGATCCTGTCTTTTCCATTTGCTCACACTATAAAATTTTGGTTGATAAAAAGGATATCTCTCAGTGTTTGTATACGCATCAAGGTAAATCGGTGCTAGTAAAATTTAATAATGTGTTCCTGAGAGATGAACTTATGAGTGCATATTTTAAAGAACCTAAGTTACAACTATGCAATGTTATTAAAACTGATGTAACTGCGCGGGTGTTCCTGAATGATAACCTGACAACTGCAGGAAAAAACTACAAGCGCTATGCCGTTCTCTGAAGAATAATAAAAAAATTTCTTGGTTCCGTATTTTAAATCGAGATGTTCCGTTGGCGAAAGTCAAACTTCCAGATGGGACTGAAAAGCAGCTGAATTTCGAGCAGTGTACCAATTTGAGCGGTTTAAATTAATTGGTATTATTATTCAGTTTTTTATTAGTAATTTGTTCATTTTTCTTGAATTTATACATATAAATTTACTTTTTTCTCTTCTGTGCATTAAGTTCTAGTAAACTGCTTCATTTATGGTCATAGTATTATTATTGTATTTATATATCTTTTTTTTTATTATTACCTCTTTGCATTTATAATGCTTATTTTGTTAAATTATACTTATGCCAATACATTAGCACACTTGCGACTCCTACATACCACTTCTATAATCTCTTATGGTTTCTAATATAAATCTTGGCCCAATTATCTGTGATGGTCTGATTAAACGTGTATTATCGAAAGATTCAGCTAATCTTACAGTAGCCCATATAAATGCCCAAAGCCTCTGTCCTTCGGACAGGTCTCATAAGCTCGATGAATTAAACTTACTAGTCAGAAACTCATCTCTTGATATAATCTGTGTTACAGAAACTTGGTTAGACTCATCCGTCTTCGATCAAGCAGTACGTCTACAAGGTTACTCTTTGTGTCGCAGTGATCGACCGATTGGGTGTAGAGGGGGTGGAGTGGCCATTTATATTGCTGAAGGGATCAAATATAAGTACATTTACAAGAGTGCTGAATACAAATCTTGTGAAGGGCTATTTGTTGAAATTGATAATGGTAACAGATCTTTAGTTATTGGTGCTATATATCTTCCAAGGGGAAATTTATCTTTATTTGAGCAGTCTTTTAGCGATATTTTTGTTCGTTATAATGATGTTATTGTCGTGGGTGACTTTAATAATGACTTATTCACTCCAGCCAAATCTGAAAATCTTCGTTCACTTTGCAGACGGAATGGGCTAGTATGCTTACACAATTCCTTGCCTACACACTTTGATTCGTTTTATCAATCAACTTCATTAATTGATTTTTTCCTTTTCAGTCATAGTCTTAAAATTGCCAGCTCTGCGCAATTTCAGGTACCATTCATTTCGCATCACTCTCTTATATGTGCTGCCTTCCAAGTCCCTGTGCTGCGCTCGCAAGAACACCATGTTTGTTATAGAGACTATAAGCGTGCTGACATGGTGGCTATTATGAATCACTTAGCTCTAACTGATTTCGCACACATTTACAATACGAATGATCCTGATTTACAGCTAACATTTTTAAATGATCTTTTTAATGCACTACTTAATTTCATACCGGTAAAAAAGCTGATGCGACCTCCTGCTCAAAGTAAACATAATTTTCCCAATGATATCAACTACTATAGATCTTTAACAAAAATTGCGTTGAGGGCGTTTTACAATGAGAGATGTGACATGAATTGGGATATCTATCGTAAATTACGTAATTTGACAAAATCTAAAATAAGAAAATTCAAAATAGTACACAGTCGCCGTATATTTAACTGTGGCGATACAAAAAAAATTTGGAAAAATCTGAGAAATGCTGGTATTTCTGAAGCTCCAACCATTGATTCTGTTTTAAATGCAAATGAAATCAATGAACTTCTAATTAACAGTCAATTGAACACTGAGTATATGGAACCTGATTTTGTGCAACATACAAACTCGACAGTATGTTTATCCTTTTCTAATATTACTGAGATTGACCTGTTTAATGCTTTGTTTAAAATTAAATCGATGGCGATAGGGGTTGATGGAATTTCCATTAAGTTATTAAAGCTTATTTATCCTTATATAAGTAGGCACCTGTTACATTTCATTAATACCATCTTCACGACTTCGAAATATCCACATGCCTGGAAAACTTCGCGCATCATTCCCATTCCAAAAGTTGGACAACTTCTTACAAGTAATAATATCAGACCCATTAGTATCCTTCCAGTATTATCTAAAGTTGTTGAGAACCTAATAAAAGATCAGATTTCAAAATGGATTGACTATGGGGAATTGCTAAACGAGTGTCAATTCGGTTTTCGCAGCGGACGAAATACAGGGCTACTGTTGACCGAACTCACTGGTAATATCAGGCGCATCCTCAACGAGAGTAAACTAGGCGTGTTGGTTTCCATTGACCTCACCAAAGCATTTGATCAAGTTAATCATCACTCGCTTGTTATGAAACTTAACCAAAAGTGTGGATTCTCTAAGTCTGCATGTCGTTTTATTTGGTCTTATCTAAGTAATCGCAAACAATATGTTTCATTGAGAGATCAATCCTCCCTTCTTAAACCTGTACGGTCTGGAGTCCCTCAGGGCTCTGTAATTGGACCAATTTTATTTACTTTATATATCAATGATTTATTTGAGGAATTACATTATTGTAAACCTTTTGCTTTTGCTGATGATATACAGTTGCTGTGGTCGGGTGAATATCAATTTGCTGATTCTTTGCAAGCCACAGTCAATTATGACTTAGCTTATTTGAATAATTGGATGGAGTTAAACTATCTTAGAGTTAATCCAGAAAAAACCAAAGCACTTGTTTTTAGGTCAAATAGATCAGCTAGCTTTGAACTTAACCTGAACATATGTGACTCTCCGATTGAGATTATGAACCAACTAAAATGTCTAGGTGTAATTATTGATGACAAACTATCATTTGAGCCCCACATAGATAACATCTGTGCCAGAGTTTGTCTTACCCTGCGTAGATTGTATCATCTGAATCTCTACCTACCTCTGAACGTTAGGAAATCAGTCGCTCATGCACTGCTCATGTCACAAGTAAATTATTGTATTGAGGTTTACTCAGGCTGTAATTTAAGTAATAGAAAGAAAATTAAAAATATTGTGCATCGAATTATAAGATTTGTCTATAGGCTGAGGCTGAGGGCACATGTGTCTAATCACGTAAAAAGTTTTCTGAATTTATCTTTTGAGAATTACTTAAAGTTTCGTTTATTAATCTATCTTTTTAACATCATAAAGGCACAAAGACCTTTGAGCATTGTACAAATGATTTCTTTTAATAGATCTATTAGAAACCCCCAAATTTTAATATCTCGAATATATAACACTACATATGAGCAATCGTTTTTTGTACGTGCCGCTAGGCTTTGGAATTCCTTGCCAAAAAACTTACGTACCTTTGCCATGTCTTCAACAATTTTTAAGCGAAATCTTTGTGTATTTCTGAATCTACCCAGCTAATTTTGTAATACGGATAATTTGGGTTTTTTTTTATTCACTCTTTTTTATACCTTGTAATATACATACTAAGGTTTGTGGGGGTAGTTAGCGAGGCTATGATATTGGTATTTTGTAGTTTTTGTATTTTTTTTATTTTGTTAATTATTTTTAAATTACATACATACATATTGGTATATGTTTTTTAATATTATTTTATTGATAAAATTTTAATATACATACTTATGTATATTTGTATATTTGACTTAGAGTTGAAATAAATTGTATTTTTTATTAGTATGCTGGCATACTACAATATTTTCTCATAGTAATTGTAATTTACCTGTAATATATATTATTGGCCGTATGGCTATTTGTATTACAATGAAAATAAATAAATAAATAAATAAATAAATATTGTAATTATACGATGTTTTTCTAAGAATATAACCAATATTGCTATCTCAAAAATTTAAAAAAAGAATCATATCCTTATAACGTTGTTGATTTTCTCCACCATGGTGTTTCCCGAGACGGCGCAGCCTAGTAAAGATTTTCTGCCTTGCAAAGTGTTCTTGCCTAATAACGTTTTCCTGCACTGCCGGGCTTAAGGATTTTCTCCACCATGGTGTTTCCCGAGACGGCGCAACCTATTAAAGATTTTCTGCATTGCGAAGTTTTCTTGAATAATAACGTTTTCCTGCATTGCCAGCCTTCGGGCGGGCTAAGGATTTTCTCCACTATAGTGTTTCCCAACACGGCGCAGCATAATAAAGATTTTCTACCTCATAAAATTTTCTTGCCTAATAAAGATTTCCTGCATGGCAGACCAAGACTGCTTTTACCATTTCCTAAAATGCATTAAAATTATATCAAAAGCATTAAGATGATACCAATATTGGTCATATTCGTTGGAAAACAACGTATAATCACAATATTGTACTAAAATTTCAGAATCCCATAACTCGGACACTAAGCCTCGCCGGAATTATTTTCTTCATATTTTTCAATTTTCTATAGGATAGGATACTTTTTTTTAATTGTTGAGAGGTGCGCTTAAACTTGATTTAAGCCAAACTTTTATTTGATTTCCATACTGTAATACTAAATCAAAAACTTACCAAGAAAATGCAAAAACATATTAAAAACTTTGGACGTGTGCAACTCTGTAAATATAACTTTCCGAGGATAATTGTAAATATCAGGGTTTTTTTAAAATTCAGTTTTCTATAATTTAAGATAAGTTTTATTTTATTTAAAGCTATATCGCTAAAATATTATTGTTCCACATTTGTTACATGCTGAACTAATTTTGCATAGATTCATCACCAATTTGTTGACGAACGTGGCTCCAGCTCCTGAAGCTAGGCATTTACAACGATATTTAAAATAAAATCCTTGGTATTGATTTTTTATTACTTACTTCTACATTATTTAACAGAATAACACAATATATAAAAAAAATGCAACTTTTTCCAATCACAGTCATTGTGGTATCATAAATTTTTACAACTGCTTTATAAAAAACACAGAATATGAAACGCGTGTGAAGAAATCGCACCGTAAACAAACCTAATTCATCCACCTTTTTCCCACAGTTGAAAAAAAAGTAGTCAAATCCGATTTATTTCAACCCTGCGGCAATAATTAGTGGTGGAAAAGAGAAATTCTGTTCCATTCCGCATAATTTTCCATACAGTGTTGCACTTAAACTGCGGTGAGAAACTACTAACTATCATATATGTCACATAATTATGAAAATAAATAAAGAAAAATATTTTAATTATAAATAGTACGCTATTCAAATAAAATCTGTAAATTTGGTAGTGCGAAAAAAAGGAGACCAGTTTTGAATAGGTGAAAGAGCCCTCTAAACGGCTATAGGGATGTCATTCCTGGCATTTTAGCCATTTAGGGGGTATACCACATTATATGAAATTTCCTACTAGGTCAATATCAAAAGTACGACGTTGAATAAAATCTGTAAATTTGGTGGTGCGAAAAAAAGAAGACCAGTTTTGAATAGGTGAAAGAGTCCTCTAAACGGCTATAGGGATGTCATTCATGGCATTTTAGCCGTTTAGGGGGTATACCACATTATGTGAAATTTCCTACTAGGTCAATATCAAAAGTACGATGTTGAATAAAATCTGTAAATTTGGTGGTGCCCAAAAAAATTAAAGCAGTTTGGATAAGTAAAAATGCTCTCTAAACGGCTATAGGCACTTCTACAAAATGCTTTGACTAATTATTTCAAATTGCACATACAATTCGACAAAAAAATTAACTAGAAAACCATTAGTCTTTCTTGCTAAACTTGTGCAAAATTGTTCTGCTTTTAATTGAAAAATAGAAATATTTAAAGAAAACTTTGGGAGTGTGTTGGGATAGTATATGTTTCTAAAACATTTTCCACTGGTTTTGTTTAATTATTATAATTTTTGCTTAATTATTTGTACATAAAACTGAAATATATTTTCAGTGTATGGTGAAAATTTTGTTTCATTCCTTTTGTTCAACATATGGTAGCACGTTTTAATTGATTGAACATTTTAGGTCTGGCAACAGCACTAGGGAACAGTTGAGAAATTTGAAACTTTTTAAGTGTTGTATTTATACACCCGAAATAAATTTTATATAAATTTTTTAGTATCACAAGAAAGTAAATTTCTTAAAAAAAAATTTCCATAGAAAATGTAAAGACAATATTAATCGAAAATTGTTTGGATTTTGCAATAATAATTTTTAATTTACATTAATTTACAATTTCTTTACAAATTGTTACAAGAATTCATATAATTGATAGCTATCAAATTGAAATCAATTTAAAAGCAAGTTGATATGTTATGGTATTTATTGTAAATCTACATCAGACTAATCATTTGATCGAAAGTGATGATAGATGTATTTATTAATTATAGTTGCTCTACTCTAGCATATATGTTAGAGTGGGACATCTAATGTATATATATCAAAACTTTAAAAACATTTAGTATTATTTAAAAAAAATACAATTCATTCTGTCTGTGAAAATTAAATTTATAAGTGCTAAAAAGATAAGTAAAAAAATAAAATAAATTTACATTTAAGTAAATATATTTTTCTTTTAAAAATTTTAGACATTTGTAAAAAGTAAGATGCGTTGGTGATGAAAAGATGTGAAGAGGGCTATAATATGCGGTTATTCTGTTTTGCTGAATTATATCTTTCGTTTTTAATATATTGTTTAATTTTATATTTTTAAGTGACTTTTTGTAACAAAAAAAAACAATAATAAAAATTATATTTATTGTCAGTATATAAAACATGTATGATTGCTCAATTGTGGAGGATATATATGTCCATTATGATCATTCAAACTTGACTAATATTTATGCTATCATTGATTATTAAAAAGCAGTAGAGTGAGCAGTGCGACTATATAGTCATTAGAGTGAGATGCAACATCACACGTACACAAAAGTTTCCATCACATTTTTCATTTTGCCTTTAAAAACTTTGTTCTACGCAATGATGAATATATCCTGCATGACTTTCGATCAAATGATCGGTCAATTGACTGATACTGGTGTATTTGTCAAATGTTCTCTGTAAGCTAACTCTGGCAAATCTTTACTTGATCTACCCTTGATCGAAACTCAGATAATTATTCTCAATTTTGCCACAGAATACAATTTTGCTGCCATTGCGGAAACACTAAAATTTCAAAGAGTAAATGTAGCTCCTGTGAGTATAGAGTATGCGAACGATGTGTTAAAGAGATATACATAAATTGTTTTAACATATGTAAAATATGTACGAATGAAATTTTACAATAAGCTATGCTGCAATTATATTTCAGAACAAAATAGTAATAAAATAAGAAATTTTTATTAACAATAAAATAATAAGAATAAAAACAAAAAAAATAAGAAAATATTTAAGAAATAAATAAAAAATAAATAAAATGGCTTTCAAAGATACATATTTATTTGTATTATGCATGAAATACAATTAAAAATGTATCATACAAATTTACAAATGAATAAATATATATAATCAGGTATGTGATGAAAAACGATTTAGACACTAAACAAATTTGAAAACTATAAAAGGTGTTATATGTTTTCTATAGTCGTTTTTTCAATAATTTGAAATTTTGTTTTTAATAGTTCTTGCAATAATTTTTGATAAACTTTCTTCACATACCTACTATATGAATATATATAGTGCAATTCTTAAAAGTCAGTAGCTTAAGGATGGCTTTTCAAAATGACCGGTTTGAAATCGTTTTGAAAACAACCGTTTTCCATCACATACCTGAATGGCTTTGAAAAATATTTGTATTATGCATGAAATATAAGAAAACATATATGAACTAAAAGCTATGAAATACCGTGCCAAAATCAATAGAAAGATATTTGTATTATGCATGAAATACAATAGGAAACATGGCACTAAAGGTACGAAATACAATAAAAAAAATCAATAAAATTGTATTATGCATGAAATACAATTGAAAATTTATCATACATATGTACACACAAACAAGCCATGAAAGATGTTTGTATTATGCATGAACTGAAATAGCAGAGCTATAAATTTCTTATTACTGCACATTTGTATGCATTTAAAATGGTGTAGGCCTACCGGGGAGCCAGCCATTCAAAACAATACGATTTTAAAAGAAAGTCCACATTTAATTCTTAAACCTTTAAGAATTAAATGTGGACTTTGATTCCCCTCTACAAGTTAAAAACAAATAAATTCAGTTAAGTGCGACTTTGACTCGCGCACGTTGGGTTTTGAGCATTTTTAAAAATGGAGTTTTTTTTTGCGTTTTTGATGTTTTTCAGCTGAAACGACTTTATTTTGTTTTTTCGCTTTGTTTCTCGTTTTGACGATTTTTTTCATTTTGGGAATTGTTTTTTATTTTGGGGTTTTTTTCATTTTGGCGAATTTATTTTTTCATTTTGGGGATTTGTTTTTTTTCTTTGTTTCTCGTTTTGACGATTTTTTTCAATTTTTGGGGTTTTTTCATATTTTGGATTTTTTTTCATTTTGGGGACTTTTTTCATTTTGACGATTTTTTTCAATTTTTGGGGACTTTTTTCATTTTGGGGTTTTTTTCATTTTGACGATTTTTTTCAATTTTTAGGTTTTTTTTCATTTTGGAGATTTGTTTCCATTTTGGGAATTTTTTTTATTTTTGGGATTTTTTCATTTTGGTGATTTTTTTTTCATTTTGACGATTTTTTTTTCATTTGGGGGATTTTTTTTATTTTTGCGTTTTTTTTCATTTTGGGGATTTTTTTCATTTTGGCGATTTTATTTTGTTTCTCGTTTTGACGACTTTTTTAAATTTTTGGCGATTTTTTTTCATTTTGGGGATTTTTTTTCATTTGGCGATTTTTTTAATTTTGGTGTTTTTCCCGGTTTTTTGCGATTTATTTTCGTTTCAGAATTTTTTAGCCCTTTTTTCGTTTTGGCGATTTTTTTATTTTTGGCGATTTCTTTTTGGTTTGGCGATTTTTAAGTTTTGCAATTTTCTAGTTTTACCGTTTTAGAAATTTTTAGAAGTTTAACTCATACGGTCTACAAAATACAGCAAGTTGTCAAAATTAAATTAACTGATAGAATACCCTTTAATTTAGATTTTTTTAAATTTTAGTGTTAATTGTTGTAGTCTGTAAAAAAATACACTAACCTTACAAATTTCAAGGGTATACCCAAAAAATAAAGTTTAAAAATTAAGAAGAAACATTTTGATTTTAAAAACGAAACCTTTATGAAATATGTAGAACTAAGTTTGTTTTGTGTTATTTTAAAAATGTTCATTCTTTGCTTAAAAATTAAAACTATTTTGGAATGAAAAATTATTATTTTTGTTTTAAGAAACAACAACCTTGATATAAAGTTGAACATACTCAAATTAAGAACTTATGTTTTTGAATTAAGAATGAAATATTCTTGAACTAATAATGAAGCATTTTTATTTTAAAACTAATTATTTTTATATAAAAAATAAAATGTTTTGAATTAATAATGGAGACTTCTTAAATTAAGAATGAAACGTTTTAAATTAATAAAAGAGAATTTTGAAATTAAGGATGGTTCGTATTAAAATTAAAGATGTTAATTTTGTTTGGAATCAAAATGCCCTTATTATGAAAAATTTTCGGTCTTCGACTATAGTCCAAAGCGCTAATCGAACGAATTTTCATTTGCGTCATGACGACCATTCAACAAAAAATGTCGCTATTATGTTATGAACACCGTGTTTTTTTAAATTTCGCAATAATTTTAAGATTTTGTGCGCAAGGATCATACAGGATAATGGACATTAATATACACTTGGTCATAATAACAGATTAATTCTTTTTTTTTTCAACACGACACAAATATAAAATGTTACTCGGGGAAAAATATATTCTTTTATTTAAAAAAATAAAATTATTGATATAATAATAAAATATTTTTGTTTTTAGAATGTTTAAAAATACATTTTCTTTTTTATTATGATTTAAAAAATTTTTTTATAATTTTTATTTTAATAAGAAAACATTATAGTTTTTGAAATTTTTAAAATGAAAGCGCACATTTTTGTTTTAGAACTGTTTCGTTATAAAAATAACAATGTTGTATATTAATATTATAAGAAACATTCATATTTTAAAAATGCAGCATTTTTAAAACAAAAACGCAAGATTCTTGTTTTAAGAATGCTTATTTGGTTCAGTGTATATACATACATTTGTATGTATATTTCATGGGATTTTAACATTTTTCTTTCTCGTTTTGGAACACCCTTTAATTTTTAACTCTCATGTATTTTTTGTTGTAGCGGCCAAGGTTCTACACACTCTGTCCAAATTTCAGATCCGGAGCTCTTACGGTTCCCTAGGAAATAGCCTGTGACGGACAGCGTAGCGAAAACAATAGGGTTCCTTTTCACCTTTGGTGGGTGTATATAATTAATTAATGAGCGAGATACAGGCATGTTCTGAAAAGCACATTTTTGAAATCACTTGTGATTTTAAAATTAATAATTGTCACGCAATGATTTTTAACTAATTTTTCTATTGTATAGAGCATCAAATATCATTTCTGAAAGAAATTTATCGTAAACGATTTTAAAAACGTCTGCAGGACCATTATTACTTTTAACATCACATGTGATTTTCAGAACATGCCTGATATTCAACGTTGTAAATTATTACATTACTACAAAATTATTATTTTGCTACCATCATACATATATATTTCGTTGGTCATTGGTAAGGTTTTTTGGTTGGTAAGGAAGTGATATTGTTTTAACTCCTTCATTTGATAAACATCTAAATTTTTTTGAGAGTTGTTAGAAAGACTATCCATTTAAAGAAAAAAACTATTTTTTTAGTAATTGTTTTATTAGTTTTTTTAATTTATTCAGATGAATTTAAATTTTTGCGTTTTGCTTTGAAAGACAAACTTTCGATTTATTGAATTAATATATATGTATAAAGCTTTAATTAGAGAAATGTCTAAAACATTTAGCATTACAAGCGCTTAGAAGTCTGGGTTAAGTTGTTTTATTTCCAAATTATTTGAAAACAAGATCAATACAAATTTTATTTATAAAACGATTCCCTGTGGGGATAGAAGTGTCTAGTAACTAAATCTTTGTTTTTAACAAAATATGATTCCAAAAATGTTTGAATTGTAGGGAAAATCATGACTTGTTTAACAGTAGCCACGATCTGGAACACGTCTTCTAGGAGCACATTTAATTATGTTATCTACACGTAAATCATTTCGGCCTCAGCTGCTGATAAAAGAACGTGACGTTTAACAGCAAATGATTCGGTAATTTCCAATTCCTTCATATCACCTACTTTACCGTTGTCCATGTCAAGGCTTGCATAACTTTTGCCTTGAGAAGGAGCTGCTCTTAGCTTGGAAATTAATTGGGCAGAACCGTAACCTGCATTATCAGCAATAGCAGTGGGCAAAGCCAAAAGAGTGCCTAAAGAATTCAAATAGGAATTGAAAATATGATTAAAATCAAAAACAAAATTATAGTAACATACGTGCAAATGCTTCCATAGTAATAGCTTCTTTGCCAACAGTTTCGGCAGCCTTTTTCAGTACAGCGTTTGCCATCAGTGCTTCAGATGAACCACCTCCATAAATTATACGTGATTCCTTAACTGTGGCAGCCAACACGCTTAAAGCATCATGCAAAGAACCATCTGCTTCATCCAAAATTTGCTGTGTAGCTCCACGTATAACAATGGTACACGCTTCACCAAACTAAAGCGAAGCAACGTCTTCTACAATCATTACTTGTTCAATAAAGCGGGGTTTTCGAATGTCGATACAATTTCACCACCTGTGACCAAAGCCAAACGTTCAATACCGTCAAAGTCGGCATGTTCAATAGCCATTACACCTGAATCAGAAAATAATTGCTAAGAATAGTTGTATATTAGCTGACGATTGATGAACACATTACAGTTGTGATTGAGAATTTCTTGAGCTTGTACTTCATATTCTCTTTTTCCGCCAACTCTAAATCAGGAATTTTTGATAAGCTGTCTAGCTTGATAGTACTGCCGAAAACCTTAATTTTATCAGTATCCATTGGCGTATTCGCAATGAGAATTTTGGGTTTTTCAATCTGGAATTGTATTAATCATAATTTAAAATGTGTGTTTCATGAGGAATTTAATATATTTATCACACTTTTTAATTTACGTTTCCATTTTATTTTTAATACCCAATTCATTTTCACATATTATAGTTGGTAATACACCATGAAATTCGTCAAAATGGCTGTAATTTAAATATTAAAAAAAAAATCATTCACAAACAATTTGAATTGATATATTTCTCCTGCCTAATCGAGTTATGATTATAAATATATTTGTTACTCTCTGAGGCTGGTGTACACCAGGTTTTTTGTCCAACAATAAACCTTCATCCAAAAACGGGTCTTCCAAAGTGCCACCGCCAGAGACCTGCGCCGAAGGGTTTTCATCGGCGGCGGCTGGCTCATAAAAAATCATCGGCGGCGGCTGAAAATCGGCTGTCAGCCGGCTGAGACAACTTCAACCGCGATGCAAATTCAACCAGGATGTCACACGATTTATGCGAATAATACAAGTAAAAACGTGGTAAAACAATTAGAATATTAAAAGAATTGTGCATAAGGACATGGGCATGATAGGAAACCTATTTCATGATGATTCTATGAAAAAATTGATAAGTAACTTGGGTATTAGCCATAGATGTTGCTCTACTTCAGCTGCGCCGGAGGTGTTCAATTACCAACCTTTTGTTCTGCATAAGGCCATGGCTTTGGCACAATGGAGTGCTGGTCAAAAGCTAATCGTTAAGACGTGAGGTCTTTGGTTGTGTTGTAGGTTTGTCCACACACATAATCTGTTGCTGCCCCGAAGGTATCACAAGAGGACGTGCCTAGTTGGTCAGCACGTACACGTAATTTCATGCAATTTGCACACCTCTTCTACTCGCTGGCAATTATGCTCACAGATAAAACCTATGCTGTGCGCGATGTTTACTGTAATCGTCCTTTATGTTTATGCAAAATAGTGCCACTCAACTCGGCTACACAAAAGTTGAAGTTGCAGCTGCTGAGGGTCAGGTAAACTTGAGGTACGTGTACGTGTTGCCAGTTATCCACTACAGTTTTCTTGTTATATGGGAATCAGCATAACCTTGCACAAGGAACTAATAGTATATATATAATAATATATTTACAAAAGCACCGCACACACTGACGGTTCTCAACGAAATAACTCAGAAAAGGCAGTAGACGTCAATTCACACGAAGAAATACTTCGTTGGAAAACATAAAACATCAAAATATTTTGATATTTGAGAAACCAAAAAGTAAACACAAATTGCAACAAGAAACATTGCTATACAAGATGGAACATGTAGTTCAACATGCCGCTGTTTCTACTAATGTTCCTTCGACTGTGGCCTGCTTTCAAAAATATGATACATTTTCATATACACATGGCAACACTGTATACATGTAACAGGTCTGCAGGTAACTCTGCATCAAAATAAAACTATGTATACCTATGTATTTGTATAATAAAACAAATATTCCTTTTCAATGGTATAATGTATGTACTCAGTGAAAAATTTACAAATTGAATATGGACAAAAATGTAAATTTTATCCAAAATACATAAAAAAAACGTTCAGTTGAAAAATATTAAAAAATGAAATCGATCGGCGGCTAATTTTCAGCCGAAAAATTTTAAAAAAATTACATCGATCGGCGGCTAATTTTCAGCCGCTTATAAGCCGGAAAAAAATCGGCGGCGGCGGCTGGTCAAAACCATTCGGCGGCTCGGCTTAGCCGGCTCTCAGCCGATCGGCGCATGTCTCTGGCCACCGCTCTTTAACGATTAGTATCGCGAGCAATTCACCAGAACCCTTCAAACGTAAAACTGCATCAACAGCTAGATTGGCAAAGATATCCTTGTGTTGATGTAAAATTTATGAGGACAATGCTAAGATTTTAGCTGCTGGATTATCCACACCCACAGCAGGCAATATAGTAGCACCATTGTTGGTAACGCTCACTTTAATAGATTCGCCACCATGGCTCACTAGGATTTTATCCATACCTTTGGGACCTAAGCCGCCAATAGCAATAGATCCTAGGAACGAAGACAGACGAGCCATCTCGGCTTTTTCTTCTTGTGGTAACGCTCACTTTACCAGATTCGCGACCATGGCTCACCAGAATTTTATCCATACGTTTGGGACCTAAGTCGCCAACAGGGGACGAAGCCTATCGGCTCAGAGCCGCCGCCGATAAATATTTGGCACCATGAGCCGCCGCCGATGCATACGGCTTGCATCGACTAAAATTTTCAGTCGACGGCACCGGCTGAGCCGATTCTGCACAGTAAGGGCGTCAGATTTGATAAAATCACTAAAAAAATTTTGCATGTTAAATTTTTTTTCATTCTCTTGTGGCTTCCACCTAACATAAAATGACTAACTGTAACATTAACTTAAGTTAATGATAAGTGTAGACTGCTCAAGTTAATGCATTGAAGTTATAACATCTTTGGATTTATCAAATTTATTTGTTTTACGCTATAATTATATACGCCACTAGTGGCATACAATTGTTGTACGCATATTATCATCGAAAAATTGTTCGAAGTAGTTGAATCCATTTGCTTTACTGTTTTCACATGCAATTGCAAGTTAATTTTAAAAATGTTGCCGAAAAGTAAACTTTAGAATATTTATTTACCCAAGTAAAAAAATGCTCCCTTTTTGTTTATAGAGCTATCGAGTTCAGAAGTTAATACAGTTACCCTAGAAAGTTTCAGTACACCTTAAAATTTTGTAATAAATCTAACAACTAACATAATTAGACTAATCGAATCAATCTTTTTGTCTCATTAGCTTTTAGAGAATCATTTGTCTTCATATTAAAACTTGCTTTTAGAAGAAGAGATATTTAAAAAATATCATAACCATAAATTACGCCAAAAAATATTACGCACATCACCAGCAGCATTACATAAAATTACATTTATTATGAAGATAAAGTATTCTTTAAAATGTACGTAGGCAAAAATATCGATTCGATTATTCTAACTATGTTAGTTGTTAGCATTATTAAAAAATTGGAAGATTTACTGAAACTTTATTGTCCACTGTATATCATATTTTGTAATAATATTTTTATGCTTTATCCAATTCAAACATTTGTTTTCGATTTTTAGAGCATATAATAAATAACTGAATTAAGAAAAAATTTTACAAATTGAGAAATTTTTATTTTTTTATCACTACTTTATCAACAAGTACTATTAGTGCCTTAACAATTACTAAACTGAATTGTAACGAGTCCCAAAATAAAACACCAATTTAATATTTTGTTGCAAGAAAACGCTAATATCAAAATAATACATTCATTACAAAAAATAAAACTTCAAATTAAAAAAAACTACTAGAATATGTCATTACATTTTGGTTTCATTTGTTTTATATGGGGTAGAGTCACATTTCCATACATACTTATGTATATTTACATACATATGTATGTATGTACTATTTTGCTACATACATATGAATTTTTTTTAATGCCGCCTTTTCAGCCGATTAAGCCGCCGCCGTAGTTTTTATTTCTTAGCCGACGTTTTTCGGCTTGAGTCGACTTTCAACCGCCGCCGAAGATTATTTTGTTCAGCCGCCGCCGGTCGACAAACCAGGTCGGCTTCGTTCCCTGGTCGCCAATAGCAATAGCTCCTTCGAATGAAGACAGACGAGCCATTTCGGCTTTTTCTTGTGCCTCATTTTTAAAGACACGTACAGGATTTAAAGACATCTCCTACACAATAATAATGAAAGCATACAATTATAATAAGCATTTTTTGCTGGAATAAAAACCTCACCTGCAATTTTTCTTTCAACACATTTCCCATTCATTTAATGATGCATTCATTGTGCTTTTTTTCACAAGCACATACGCCATGTTAAATTCTAGTGCTGCCACACATTCCTAAGAACGAATGGAATAAAACAGATTTTCAACACACACACTGTAAAAATATCAATACATTATAGTTATATACGAATAATAATATAATTTATTGCAAATATAACACAATTATTAAATTAATTTCATTATTTAAAAATATATATATCAAAAAAAACTGCATTTATTGCAAAAATTTTGTTTATGCATAATTTTTCACCTAATTGGTTGTAAATATGCGTACTTGCTACATTTTTCACAATAATAGCAAAAAAAAAATTTAGTACTAAGAACCAATATATGCAACTCTGTGTCCCGTTTAGATGTAAAAGTACGATTTCTTCACATCGATAAATATGAAAACAAATACATATTACGCAAGTGAAGAAAACAAACTGGGAAAAACGGTAACATTTTTCAGTTCTGACAACATTGATGAAAAATGTAAACAAATAATGATAAAAATATTGCCAATTTCATTGCATTATTTTTAAAGTAATTTTGTAATAAATTATATATCTAGATATTGGAATTAATAGCGAAAAGCCTCTAGTATCAGATTATTTAACTGTCATTGTTGACATTTTACTGATATTGAATATATCTGATGTTTTCATTAGACACTTTTGCAACACTTTTTCACTAATAACTCATAAACTAGACTTCGTGCGCATATGGCGCTACCATCAATCAATAGCTTATTACAATGCGCGTCGGTAGTTGTAAGGCTTATATCTTGGGAGACTTTCTGAAAAAAGTTATAGAGCAAAAACATTTTTTTTTACTTAAAATAACAAAGTCATAGTTTTTTGCTTGTAACTCATAAACTAGATCGCGTGCGCATATGGCGCTACCTGCAATCGATAGCAAACTGAAATACGCGTCGATTAAAGGTTCAATGACTTTCCGGGAGACTTTCTGGAAAAAGTTATTGGCTTAGCAAATTTTTTTTAATAAAAAATTTGCAACAAAAAACCATTTTCAGTTTTTTGCTCATATCTCAATAGATTAAGGACAAAAATACGCGTATATAATGGGTTCTTTTTTATTCCGGGAGACTTTCTGAAAAAAGTTATAGGATCAGCAACATTTTTTTTATTAAAAATTTGCAACAAAAAAGCATATTTAGATTTTTGCTCATATCTCAAAACCTAGATCTCGTGCGCATATCGCACTACCTTCAATGAATTAAGAACAAAAATACGCGTTTATAATGGGTACTATGTAGTTCCGGGAGACTTGCTGGAAAAAGTTATAGGTCCAGCAACATTTTTTTTTGTTAAAAAACCATCTTCACTTTTTCACTAATTACTTATGAACTAGATCTCGTACCTATATGACATTATTGTTAATCAATTAAGAATAAAAATAAGCGTCGATAATGGGTTCCAGCTTTTCCCCGGAGACTTTTTGGAAAAAGTTATAAGCAAATAAAAAAATTAAAAATTAGAAAATATTTTATAGTGTGGAACAACTGGGCAGCACTGATCAACTTTTTAGCGAAGCACGTTTTTTCTATTTTCGTACGTGCTAAATGTAAACAAAAGGTGAAAAAAACTATGCTTTTTAATGCAATATTTTTAAAGTAATTTTTTACTAAATTATAAATTAAAAAACAGGAGTAATTAGCGAAAGACCTCTAGTATCAGATTATTTGATTGTCATTGTTGACATTTTAGTCATGTTAAATATATCCGATGTGTTAATTAGACACTTTTTCAAATACTTTTTCGCTTATATCTCGTAAACTAGACTTCGTGCGCACATGGCGCTACCTTCAATAGATAGCTTATTACAATACGCGTCGGTTGTTATAAGGTTTATATCTCGTGAGACTTTCTGAAAAAAATTATAGACCAACAAACTTCTTTTTGTACTTAAAAAAATATAGTTTGAGTTTTTTACTCATAACTCATAAATCAGATTGCGTGCTCATATGACGCTACCTGCAATCGATAACAGACAAAAATATGCGTCGAATAAGGGTTCAATCATTTTCCAGGAGACTTTCGGGAAAAAGTTATTGGCTTAGCAAAAAAAATTTTTATTAAAAAACAGACCAAAAAGCGGCTTTAGTGTTTAGCTACTAATTTAAAAACGAGACCTCGTGCCCACGTAGCTTTACCTTCTGTCGCTTTAGAATATAAATAGGTATATATAATGGGAACTTTCATTTCCCGGGAGACTTTCTGGAAAAAGTTATAGGCCCACAAAAAATTATAAAATGGAAAATACTTAAAAAGAAAATTAACTTGGTGTCAGTGATACCTAGTCAATTTTTAGCCAAATACAAAGCTGCATGGTGAAAAATTGTTTAATTTCTTTCGTTCTTAACGAACGTCTGGCAACATTTTAAAATGTGTTGAAAAACTAATTGTCAAACAGCAAGAAAACAAAACGTGTTGCAATAATCCAAGCAAGACATGAAATAAATAAATTTAATAAAATATATAAATTTGATATGCCTTGGATCCAAGGTGCCGGCATAAAATTCTCACAACTTAGAAGTATCCGCACAATGTACTTCTGTATTAATTACCTCCCATAGAAGATATACATACATACAAATACAAGAATTTTAAGAATTAGCATTGGAACGATTAAAAAGAGTATTGCGAATTTTGGAACAGGCGCGCCCGAAAAATTTGAGTTTGCTTTCAGATGATTGGAAAGAGTATGTGCATGCAGAACTATCACGGGTTCATCGGCAACCAACAATGCGAGCAAACATGAGTTTGAATTGGAAGCCAGGCGCCGAGATTACATATCACATTTTATATTAAGAATCGTTTACTGTCGAACTATGGAATTAAAGTGGTAAGTTAAAGAGCCGAACTTCATTGTGTTTTATTCATCACAATAATTTTATATTAGTTGGTTCTTGGCACGTGAAATGGAGCTCTTCAAATACAAATTTTCCCTTAAGAATTGGTACGATCCAGGCGCTGTTAATACAAACGATTTTATATCGATTACTGCGGTCAAACAAATGGATAAAATTTAACAAATTGTCAGCTGCTGGCTTGTCATCGGCCCATGTACAAGAAGTTATGGGATATTTGACTCGTCGTAAAAGATCAATTTCATTTGATGAATTCCTGATGTCTGCTGCAATATCATCTAAGTTGCCCCGTCCAAGTTGTTTTCATATTTTCATTTCATATCATTTATTTGTTAATATGTAATACATGTAGCCTTTTGGGCATTATAATTATGTTACAAGATGAAAATATACAATCTATTTACAAGTATTTAACAATATAGTAATTCAAAATATATTTTGTATTTAAATGTTCTTGTGCCTATGTAATCAATATCTATGCATTTAAGTGCTAGGACAAAATGTTAAAAGTTAAAAGAAAATAAGTTCCTCAGGATGTATCGTTGGTCATTTCCAAAGTCTTTGAGACTACACAAACTGAAATGAAATAGTAAAAGAAGTCGGTGTTAGGAAATACATATTTAAATTTTTAAATAAAATACTCTCCTTTTTTTGTGGCAATTTGCAAATATTTGTGTTGTGAAACTGAAGTGAATAATTTCTTAATCAGTAATTTCAATTCTTATTGAAATTCACTACAGTTCAATTAAATTGTTTTACAAAATGAATTCTTCACTTTTCACTTAGTAGTATAGAACTTTCTTTGTATTTATTTCTTTTAAGAACTTTATTAATTCTTTTTGTATCAAAATCAATAGAGTTTTTTCTTTCAGTTTATTTCTAACCTCTAGTTCTAGAGATCCTACACGTGACCCAATTTCTTGAGAAGATTAGTGGTCATTTTGGCGACATATGGAAGTGCACACGTGTGACACTGTATAGTTTAGGTAGTTCTAGAGGTCCTACACGTGACCCAATCGGTCACGTTTCTAAAATAATTTTGGAAATCGCCAAAAAATTATTTTTTGAAATCTGCTTTTTAGTGCCATTTCTTGAGAAGATTAGTGGACATTTTGGCGAAATATGGAAGTGCACACGTGTGACACTATATAGTTTAGGTAGTTCTAGAGGTTCTACACGTGACCCAATCGGTCACGTTTCTAAAATAATTTTGGAAATCGCCAAAAAAATATTTTTTGGAATCTGCTTTTTAGTGCCATTTCTTGAGAAGATTACTGGTCATTTTGGCGAAATATGGAAGTGCACACGTGTGACACTGTATAGTTTAGGTAGTTCTAGAGGTCCTACACGTGACCCAATCGGTCACGTTTCTAAAATAATTTTGGAAATCGCCAAAAAATTATTTTTTGAAATCTGCTTTTTAGTGCCATTTCTTGAGAAGATTAGTGGTCATTTTGGCGAAATACGGAAGTGCACACGTGTTACACTATATAGTTTAGGTAGTTCTAGAGGTCCTACACGTGACCCAATCGGTCACGTTTCTAAAATAATTTTGGAAATCGCCAAAAAAAATCGTTCTTTCAGTTTATTTCTAACCTCTAGTTCTAGAGATCCTACGCGAGACCCAATTTTCGTCAAACGAAAATAGAAAAAACGTGCTTCGCTAAAAAGTTGATCAGTGCTGCCCAGTTGTTCCACACTATAAAATATTTTCTAATTTTTAATTTTTTTATTTGCTTATAACTTTTTCCAAAAAGTCTCCGGGGAAAAGCTGGAACCCATTATCGACGCTTATTTTTATTCTTAATTGATTAACAATAATGTCATATAGGTACGAGATCTAGTTCATAAGTAATTAGTGAAAAAGTGAAGATGGTTTTTTAACAAAAAAAAATGTTGCTGGACCTATAACTTTTTCCAGAAAGTCTCCCGGAACTACATAGTACCCATTATAAACGCGTATTTTTGTTCTTAATTCATTGAAGGTAGTGCGATATGCGCACGAGATCTAGGTTTTGAGATATGAGCAAAAATCTAAATATGCTTTTTTGTTGCAAATTTTTAATAAAAAAAATGTTGCTGATCCTATAACTTTTTTCAGAAAGTCTCCCGGAATAAAAAAGAACCCATTATATACGCGTATTTTTGTCCTTAATCTATTGAAGGTAGTGCGACATGCGCACGACATCTAGATTTTGAGATATGAGCAAAAAACTGAAAATGGTTTTTTGTTGCAAATTTTTTATTAAAAAAAATTTGCTAAGCCAATAACTTTTTCCAGAAAGTCATTGAACCTTTAATCGACGCGTATTTCAGTTTGCTATCGATTGCAGGTAGCGCCATATGCGCACGCGATCTAGTTTATGAGTTACAAGCAAAAAACTATGACTTTGTTATTTTAAGTAAAAAAAAATGTTTTTTGCTCTATAACTTTTTTCAGAAAGCCTCCCGAGATATAAGCCTTACAACTACCGACGCGCATTGTAATAAGCTATTGATTGATGGTAGCGCCATATGCGCACGAAGTCTAGTTTATGAGTTATTAGTGAAAAAGTGTTGCAAAAGTGTCTAATGAAAACATCAGATATATTCAATATCAGTAAAATGTCAACAATGACAATTAAATAATCTGATACTAGAGGCTTTTCGCTATTAATTCCAATATCTAGATATATAATTTATTACAAAATTACTTTAAAAATAATGCAATGAAATTGGCAATATTTTTTCATTTTTTGTTTACATTTTGCATGGTGTAAGATAGCAAACCAAAACATCCGGTTTGCTAAAAATGTTGTTTTCTTCACGACGATGAATTCAATGCAAATATTTGTCAAAATCAATAGAGTTTTTTCTTTCAGTTTATTTCTAACCTCTAGTTCTAGAGATCCTACACGTGACCCAATTTCTTGAGAAGATTAGTGGTCATTTTGGCGACATATGGAAGTGCACACGTGTGACACTGTATAGTTTAGGTAGTTCTAGATGTCCTACACGTGACCCAATCGGTCACGTTTCTAAAATAATTTTGGAAATCGCCAAAAAATTATTTTTTGAAATCTGCTTTTTAGTGCCATTTCTTGAGAAGATTAGTGGACATTTTGGCGAAATATGGAAGTGCACACGTGTGACACTATATAGTTTAGGTAGTTCTAGAGGTTCTACACGTGACCCAATCGGTCACGTTTCTAAAATAATTTTGGAAATCGCCAAAAAAATCGTTCTTTCAGTTTATTTCTAACCTCTAGTTCTAGAGATCCTACGCGAGACCCAATTTCTTGGGAAGATTAGTGGTCATTTTGGCGACATATGGAAGTGCACACGTGTGACACTGTATAGTTTAGGTAGTTCTAGAGGTCCTACACGTGACCCAATCGCAAATAAGCACTTAATAAACCTGAAATATTTTTTATGAACAAGGCAAGTATTTTTTTATTAACCGAAACTTATACAACTCTAAATTGAAATTTTGAATAATAAACAAAACAATTTTTTGGTATAAACAAATATTTTTTGGAACGATTTTTTTTGGCGATTTCCAAAATTATTTTAGAAACGTGACCGATTGGGTCACGTGTAGGACCTCTAGAACTACCTAAACTATATAGTGTCACACGTGTGCACTTCCGTATTTCGCCAAAATGACCACTAATCTTCTCAAGAAATGGCACTAAAAAGCAGATTTCAAAAAATAATTTTTTGGCGATTTCCAAAATTATTTTAGAAACGTGACCGATTGGGTCACGTGTAGGACCTCTAGAACTACCTAAACTATACAGTGTCACACGTGTGCACTTCCATATTTCGCCAAAATGACCAGTAATCTTCTCAAGAAATGGCACTAAAAAGCAGATTCCAAAAAATATTTTTTTGGCGATTTCCAAAATTATTTTAGAAACGTGACCGATTGGGTCACGTGTAGAACCTCTAGAACTACCTAAACTATATAGTGTCACACGTGTGCACTTCCATATTTCGCCAAAATGTCCACTAATCTTCTCAAGAAATGGCACTAAAAAGCAGATTTCAAAAAATAATTTTTTGGCGATTTCCAAAATTATTTTAGAAACGTGACCGATTGGGTCACGTGTAGGACCTCTAGAACTACCTAAACTATACAGTGTCACACGTGTGCACTTCCATATGTCGCCAAAATGACCACTAATCTTCTCAAGAAATTGGGTCACGTGTAGGATCTCTAGAACTAGAGGTTAGAAATAAACTGAAAGAAAAAACTCTATTGATTTTGATACAAAAAGAATTAATAAAGTTCTTAAAAGAAATAAATACAAAGAAAGTTCTATACTACTAAGTGAAAAGTGAAGAATTCATTTTGTAAAACAATTTAATTGAACTGTAGTGAATTTCAATAAGAATTGAAATTACTGATTAAGAAATTATTCACTTCAGTTTCACAACACAAATATTTGCAAATTGCCACAAAAAAAGGAGAGTATTTTATTTAAAAATTTAAATATGTATTTCCTAACACCGACTTCTTTTACTATTTCATTTCAGTTTGTGTAGTCTCAAAGACTTTGGAAATGACCAACGATACATCCTGAGGAACTTATTTTCTTTTAACTTTTAACATTTTGTCCTAGCACTTAAATGCATAGATATTGATTACATAGGCACAAGAACATTTAAATACAAAATATATTTTGAATTACTATATTGTTAAATACTTGTAATAGATTGTATATTTTCATCTTGTAACATAATTATAATGCCCAAAAGGCTACATGTATTACATATTAACAAATAAATGATATGAAATGAAAATATGAAAACAACTTGGACGGGGCAACTTAGATGATATTGCAGCAGACATCAGGAATTCATCAAATGAAATTGATCTTTTACGACGAGTCAAATATCTCATAACTTCTTGTACATGGGCCGATGACAAGCCAGCAGCTGACAATTTGTTAAATTTTATCCATTTGTTTGACCGCAGTAATCGATATAAAATCGTTTGTATTAACAGCGCCTGGATCGTACCAATTCTTAAGGGAAAATTTGTATTTGAAGAGCTCCATTTCACGTGCCAAGAACCAACTAATATAAAATTATTGTGATGAATAAAACACAATGAAGTTCGGCTCTTTAACTTACCACTTTAATTCCATAGTTCGACAGTAAACGATTCTTAATATAAAATGTGATATGTAATCTCGGCGCCTGGCTTCCAATTCAAACTCATGTTTGCTCGCATTGTTGGTTGCCGATGAACCCGTGATAGTTCTGCATGCACATACTCTTTCCAATCATCTGAAAGCAAACTCAAATTTTTCGGGCGCGCCTGTTCGAAAATTCGCAATACTCTTTTTAATCGTTCCAATGCTAATTCTTAAAATTCTTGTATTTGTATGTATGTATATCTTCTATGGGAGGTAATTAACACAGAAGTACATTGTGCGCAAGGCATATTTAATGTGCCTTGATTGTGCGGATACTTCTAAGTTGTGAGAATTTTATGCCGGCACCTTGGATCCAAGGCATATCAAATTTATATATTTTATTAAATTTATTTATTTCATGTCTTGCTTGGATTATTGCAACACGTTTTGTTTTCTTGCTGTTTGACAATTAGTTTTTCAACACATTTTAAAATGTTGCCAGACGTTCGTTAAGAACGAAAGAAAATGCAACAATTTTTCACCATGCAGCTTTGTATTTGGCTAAAAATTGACTAGGTATCACTGACACCAAGTTAATTTTCTTTTTAAGTATTTTCCATTTTATAATTTTTTGTGGGCCTATAACTTTTTCCAGAAAGTCTCCCGGGAAATGAAAGTTCCCATTATATATACCTATTTATATTCTAAAGCGACAGAAGGTAAAGCTACGTGGGCACGAGGTCTCGTTTTTAAATTAGTAGCTAAACACTAAAGCCGCTTTTTGGTCTGTTTTTTAATAAAAATTTTTTTTGCTAAGCCAATAACTTTTTCCCGAAAGTCTCCTGGAAAATGATTGAACCCTTATTCGACGCATATTTTTGTCTGTTATCGATTGCAGGTAGCGTCATATGAGCACGCAATCTGATTTATGAGTTATGAGTAAAAAACTCAAACTGTATTTTTTTAAGTACAAAAAGAAGTTTGTTGGTCTATAATTTTTTTCAGAAAGTCTCACGAGATATAAACCTTATAACAACCGACGCGTATTGTAATAAGCTATCTATTGAAGGTAGCGCCATGTGCGCACGAAGTCTAGTTTACGAGATATAATCGAAAAAGTATTTGAAAAAGTGTCTAATTAACACATCGGATATATTTAACATGACTAAAATGTCAACAATGACAATCAAATAATCTGATACTAGAGGTCTTTCGCTAATTACTCCTGTTTTTTAATTTATAATTTAGTAAAAAATTACTTTAAAAATATTGCATTAAAAAGCATAGTTTTTTTCACCTTTTGTTTACATTTAGCACGTACGAAAATAGAAAAAACGTGCTTCGCTAAAAAGTTGATCAGTGCTGCCCAGTTGTTCCACACTATAAAATATTTTCTAATTTTTAATTTTTTTATTTGCTTATAACTTTTTCCAAAAAGTCTCCGGGGAAAAGCTGGAACCCATTATCGACGCTTATTTTTATTCTTAATTGATTAACAATAATGTCATATAGGTACGAGATCTAGTTCATAAGTAATTAGTGAAAAAGTGAAGATGGTTTTTTGGCATGTTTTTAACAAAAAAAAATGTTGCTGGACCTATAACTTTTTCCAGCAAGTCTCCCGGAACTACATAGTACCCATTATAAACGCGTATTTTTGTTCTTAATTCATTGAAGGTAGTGCGATATGCGCACGAGATCTAGGTTTTGAGATATGAGCAAAAATCTAAATATGCTTTTTTGTTGCAAATTTTTAATAAAAAAAATGTTGCTGATCCTATAACTTTTTTCAGAAAGTCTCCCGGAATAAAAAAGAACCCATTATATACGCGTATTTTTGTCCTTAATCTATTGAAGGTAGTGCGACATGCGCACGACATCTAGATTTTGAGATATGAGCAAAAAACTGAAAATGGTTTTTTGTTGCAAATTTTTTATTAAAAAAAATTTGCTAAGCCAATAACTTTTTCCAGAAAGTCTCCCGGAAAGTCATTGAACCTTTAATCGACGCGTATTTCAGTTTGCTATCGATTGCAGGTAGCGCCATATGCGCACGCGATCTAGTTTATGAGTTACAAGCAAAAAACTATGACTTTGTTATTTTAAGTAAAAAAAAATGTTTTTTGCTCTATAACTTTTTTCAGAAAGTCTCCCGAGATATAAGCCTTACAACTACCGACGCGCATTGTAATAAGCTATTGATTGATGGTAGCGCCATATGCGCACGAAGTCTAGTTTATGAGTTATTAGTGAAAAAGTGTTGCAAAAGTGTCTAATGAAAACATCAGATATATTCAATATCAGTAAAATGTCAACAATGACAGTTAAATAATCTG
Organism: Nowickia ferox; assembly: GCA_936439885.1. Classification (NCBI taxonomy): domain Eukaryota; kingdom Metazoa; phylum Arthropoda; class Insecta; order Diptera; family Tachinidae; genus Nowickia; species Nowickia ferox. Next base: position 180,976 of record CAKZFG010000002.1, on the reverse strand, counting down.
ATACTAGAGGCTTTTCGCTATTAATTCCAATATCTAGATATATAATTTATTACAAAATTACTTTAAAAATAATGCAATGAAATTGGCAATATTTTTTCATTTTTTGTTTACATTTTGCATGGTGTAAGATAGCAAACCAAAACATCCGGTTTGCTAAAAATGTTGTTTTCTTCACGACGATGAATTCAATGCAAATATTTGTCAAAATCAATAGAGTTTTTTCTTTCAGTTTATTTCTAACCTCTAGTTCTAGAGATCCTACACGTGACCCAATTTCTTGAGAAGATTAGTGGTCATTTTGGCGACATATGGAAGTGCACACGTGTGACACTGTATAGTTTAGGTAGTTCTAGAGGTCCTACACGTGACCCAATCGGTCACGTTTCTAAAATAATTTTGGAAATCGCCAAAAAATTATTTTTTGAAATCTGCTTTTTAGTGCCATTTCTTGAGAAGATTAGTGGACATTTTGGCGAAATATGGAAGTGCACACGTGTGACACTATATAGTTTAGGTAGTTCTAGAGGTTCTACATATGACCCAATCGGTCACGTTTCTAAAATAATTTTGGAAATCGCCAAAAAAATCGTTCTTTCAGTTTATTTCTAACCTCTAGTTCTAGAGATCCTACGCGAGACCCAATTTCTTGGGAAGATTAGTGGTCATTTTGGCGACATATGGAAGTGCACACGTGTGACACTGTATAGTTTAGGTAGTTCTAGAGGTCCTACACGTGACCCAATCGGAAATAAGCACTTAATAAACCTGAAATATTTTTTATGAACAAGGCAAGTATTTTTTTATTAACCGAAACTTATACAACTCTAAATTGAAATTTTGAATAATAAACAAAACAATTTTTTGGTATAAACAAATATTTTTTGGAACGATTTTTTTGGCGATTTCCAAAATTATTTTAGAAACGTGACCGATTGGGTCACGTGTAGGACCTCTAGAACTACCTAAACTATATAGTGTCACACGTGTGCACTTCCATATTTCGCCAAAATGTCCACTAATCTTCTCAAGAAATGGCACTAAAAAGCAGATTTCAAAAAATAATTTTTTGGCGATTTCCAAAATTATTTTAGAAACGTGACCGATTGGGTCACGTGTAGGACCTCTAGAACTACCTAAACTATACAGTGTCACACGTGTGCACTTCCATATTTCGCCAAAATGACCAGTAATCTTCTCAAGAAATGGCACTAAAAAGCAGATTCCAAAAAATATTTTTTTGGCGATTTCCAAAATTATTTTAGAAACGTGACCGATTGGGTCACGTGTAGAACCTCTAGAACTACCTAAACTATATAGTGTCACACGTGTGCACTTCCATATTTCGCCAAAATGTCCACTAATCTTCTCAAGAAATGGCACTAAAAAGCAGATTTCAAAAAATAATTTTTTGGCGATTTCCAAAATTATTTTAGAAACGTGACCGATTGGGTCACGTGTAGGACCTCTAGAACTACCTAAACTATACAGTGTCACACGTGTGCACTTCCATATGTCGCCAAAATGACCACTAATCTTCTCAAGAAATTGGGTCACGTGTAGGATCTCTAGAACTAGAGGTTAGAAATAAACTGAAAGAAAAAACTCTATTGATTTTGATACAAAAAGAATTAATAAAGTTCTTAAAAGAAATAAATACAAAGAAAGTTCTATACTACTAAGTGAAAAGTGAAGAATTCATTTTGTAAAACAATTTAATTGAACTGTAGTGAATTTCAATAAGAATTGAAATTACTGATTAAGAAATTATTCACTTCAGTTTCACAACACAAATATTTGCAAATTGCCACAAAAAAAGGAGAGTATTTTATTTAAAAATTTAAATATGTATTTCCTAACACCGACTTCTTTTACTATTTCATTTCAGTTTGTGTAGTCTCAAAGACTTTGGAAATGACCAACGATACATCCTGAGGAACTTATTTTCTTTTAACTTTTAACATTTTGTCCTAGCACTTAAATGCATAGATATTGATTACATAGGCACAAGAACATTTAAATACAAAATATATTTTGAATTACTATATTGTTAAATACTTGTAAATAGATTGTATATTTTCATCTTGTAACATAATTATAATGCCCAAAAGGCTACATGTATTACATATTAACAAATAAATGATATGAAATGAAAATATGAAAACAACTTGGACGGGGCAACTTAGATGATATTGCAGCAGACATCAGGAATTCATCAAATGAAATTGATCTTTTACGACGAGTCAAATATCCCATAACTTCTTGTACATGGGCCGATGACAAGCCAGCAGCTGACAATTTGTTAAATTTTATCCATTTGTTTGACCGCAGTAATCGATATAAAATCGTTTGTATTAACAGCGCCTGGATCGTACCAATTCTTAAGGGAAAATTTGTATTTGAAGAGCTCCATTTCACGTGCCAAGAACCAACTAATATAAAATTATTGTGATGAATAAAACACAATGAAGTTCGGCTCTTTAACTTACCACTTTAATTCCATAGTTCGACAGTAAACGATTCTTAATATAAAATGTGATATGTAATCTCGGCGCCTGGCTTCCAATTCAAACTCATGTTTGCTCGCATTGTTGGTTGCCGATGAACCCGTGATAGTTCTGCATGCACATACTCTTTCCAATCATCTGAAAGCAAACTCAAATTTTTCGGGCGCGCCTGTTCCAAAATTCGCAATACTCTTTTTAATCGTTCCAATGCTAATTCTTAAAATTCTTGTATTTGTATGTATGTATATCTTCTATGGGAGGTAATTAATACAGAAGTACATTGTGCGCAAGGCATATTTAATTTGCCTTGATTGTGCGGATACTTCTAAGTTGTGAGAATTTTATGCCGGCACCTTGGATCCAAGGCATATCAAATTTATATATTTTATTAAATTTATTTATTTCATGTCTTGCTTGGATTATTGCAAAACGTTTTGTTTTCTTGCTGTTTGACAATTAGTTTTTCAACACATTTTAAAATGTTGCCAGACGTTCGTTAAGAACGAAAGAAAATGAAACAATTTTTCACCATGCAGCTTTGTATTTGGCTAAAAATTGACTAGGTATCACTGACACCAAGTTAATTTTCTTTTTAAGTATTTTCCATTTTATAATTTTTTGTGGGCCTATAACTTTTTCCAGAAAGTCTCCCGGGGAATGAAAGTTCCCATTATATATACCTATTTATATTCTAAAGCGACAGAAGGTAAAGCTACGTGGGCACGAGGTCTCGTTTTTAAATTAGTAGCTAAACACTAAAGCCGCTTTTTGGTCTGTTTTTTAATAAAAATTTTTTTTGCTAAGCCAATAACTTTTTCCCGAAAGTCTCCTGGAAAATGATTGAACCCTTATTCGACGCATATTTTTGTCTGTTATCGATTGCAGGTAGCGTCATATGAGCACGCAATCTGATTTATGAGTTATGAGTAAAAAAATCAAACTGTATTTTTTTAAGTACAAAAAGAAGTTTGTTGGTCTATAATTTTTTTCAGAAAGTCTCACGAGATATAAACCTTATAACAACCGACGCGTATTGTAATAAGCTATCTATTGAAGGTAGCGCCATGTGCGCACGAAGTCTAGTTTACGAGATATAATCGAAAAAGTATTTGAAAAAGTGTCTAATTAACACATCGGATATATTTAACATGACTAAAATGTCAACAATGACAATCAAATAATCTGATACTAGAGGTCTTTCGCTAATTACTCCTGTTTTTTAATTTATAATTTAGTAAAAAATTACTTTAAAAATATTGCATTAAAAAGCATAGTTTTTTCACCTTTTGTTTACATTTAGCACGTACGAAAATAGAAAAAACGTGCTTCGCTAAAAAGTTGATCAGTGCTGCCCAGTTGTTCCACACTATAAAATATTTTCTAATTTTTAATTTTTTTATTTGCTTATAACTTTTTCCAAAAAGTCTCCGGGGAAAAGCTGGAACCCATTATCGACGCTTATTTTTATTCTTAATTGATTAACAATAATGTCATATAGGTACGAGATCTAGTTCATAAGTAATTAGTGAAAAAGTGAAGATGGTTTTTTGGCATGTTTTTAACAAAAAAAAATGTTGCTGGACCTATAACTTTTTCCAGCAAGTCTCCCGGAACTACATAGTACCCATTATAAACGCGTATTTTTGTTCTTAATTCATTGAAGGTAGTGCGATATGCGCACGAGATCTAGGTTTTGAGATATGAGCAAAAATCTAAATATGCTTTTTTGTTGCAAATTTTTAATAAAAAAAATGTTGCTGATCCTATAACTTTTTTCAGAAAGTCTCCCGGAATAAAAAAGAACCCATTATATACGCGTATTTTTGTCCTTAATCTATTGAAGGTAGTGCGACATGCGCACGACATCTAGATTTTGAGATATGAGCAAAAAACTGAAAATGGTTTTTTGTTGCAAATTTTTTATTAAAAAAAATTTGCTAAGCCAATAACTTTTTCCAGAAAGTCTCCCGGAAAGTCATTGAACCTTTAATCGACGCGTATTTCAGTTTGCTATCGATTGCAGGTAGCGCCATATGCGCACGCGATCTAGTTTATGAGTTACAAGCAAAAAACTATGACTTTGTTATTTTAAGTAAAAAAAAATGTTTTTTGCTCTATAACTTTTTTCAGAAAGTCTCCCGAGATATAAGCCTTACAACTACCGACGCGCATTGTAATAAGCTATTGATTGATGGTAGCGCCATATGCGCACGAAGTCTAGTTTATGAGTTATTAGTGAAAAAGTGTTGCAAAAGTGTCTAATGAAAACATCAGATATATTCAATATCAGTAAAATGTCAACAATGACAGTTAAATAATCTGATACTAGAGGCTTTTCGCTATTAATTCCAATATCTAGATATATAATTTATTACAAAATTACTTTAAAAATAATGCAATGAAATTGGCAATATTTTTTCATTTTTTGTTTACATTTTGCATGGTGTAAGATAGCAAACCAAAACATCCGGTTTGCTAAAAATGTTGTTTTCTTCACGACGATGAATTCAATGCAAATATTTGTCAAAATCAATAGAGTTTTTTCTTTCAGTTTATTTCTAACCTCTAGTTCTAGAGATCCTACACGTGACCCAATTTCTTGAGAAGATTAGTGGTCATTTTGGCGACATATGGAAGTGCACACGTGTGACACTGTATAGTTTAGGTAGTTCTAGAGGTCCTACACGTGACCCAATCGGTCACGTTTCTAAAATAATTTTGGAAATCGCCAAAAAATTATTTTTTGAAATCTGCTTTTTAGTGCCATTTCTTGAGAAGATTAGTGGACATTTTGGCGAAATATGGAAGTGCACACGTGTGACACTATATAGTTTAGGTAGTTCTAGAGGTTCTACACGTGACCCAATCGGTCACGTTTCTAAAATAATTTTGGAAATCGCCAAAAAAATCGTTCTTTCAGTTTATTTCTAACCTCTAGTTCTAGAGATCCTACGCGAGACCCAATTTCTTGGGAAGATTAGTGGTCATTTTGGCGACATATGGAAGTGCACACGTGTGACACTGTATAGTTTAGGTAGTTCTAGAGGTCCTACACGTGACCCAATCGCAAATAAGCACTTAATAAACCTGAAATATTTTTTATGAACAAGGCAAGTATTTTTTTATTAACCGAAACTTATACAACTCTAAATTGAAATTTTGAATAATAAACAAAACAATTTTTTGGTATAAACAAATATTTTTTGGAACGATTTTTTTGGCGATTTCCAAAATTATTTTAGAAACGTGACCGATTGGGTCACGTGTAGGACCTCTAGAACTACCTAAACTATATAGTGTCACACGTGTGCACTTCCGTATTTCGCCAAAATGACCACTAATCTTCTCAAGAAATGGCACTAAAAAGCAGATTTCAAAAAATAATTTTTTGGCGATTTCCAAAATTATTTTAGAAACGTGACCGATTGGGTCACGTGTAGGACCTCTAGAACTACCTAAACTATACAGTGTCACACGTGTGCACTTCCATATTTCGCCAAAATGACCAGTAATCTTCTCAAGAAATGGCACTAAAAAGCAGATTCCAAAAAATATTTTTTTGGCGATTTCCAAAATTATTTTAGAAACGTGACCGATTGGGTCACGTGTAGAACCTCTAGAACTACCTAAACTATATAGTGTCACACGTGTGCACTTCCATATTTCGCCAAAATGTCCACTAATCTTCTCAAGAAATGGCACTAAAAAGCAGATTTCAAAAAATAATTTTTTGGCGATTTCCAAAATTATTTTAGAAACGTGACCGATTGGGTCACGTGTAGGACCTCTAGAACTACCTAAACTATACAGTGTCACACGTGTGCACTTCCATATGTCGCCAAAATGACCACTAATCTTCTCAAGAAATTGGGTCACGTGTAGGATCTCTAGAACTAGAGGTTAGAAATAAACTGAAAGAAAAAATTCTATTGATTTTGATACAAAAAGAATTAATAAAGTTCTTAAAAGAAATAAATACAAAGAGAGTTCTATACTACTAAGTGAAAAGTGAAGAATTCATTTTGTAAAACAATTTAATTGAACTGTAGTGAATTTCAATAAGAATTGAAATTACTGATTAAGAAATTATTCACTTCAGTTTCACAACACAAATATTTGCAAATTGCCACAAAAAAAGGAGAGTATTTTATTTAAAAATTTAAATATGTATTTCCTAACACCGACTTCTTTTACTATTTCATTTCAGTTTGTGTAGTCTCAAAGACTTTGGAAATGACCAACGATACATCCTGAGGAACTTATTTTCTTTTAACTTTTAACATTTTGTCCTAGCACTTAAATGCATAGATATTGATTACATAGGCACAAGAACATTTAAATACAAAATATATTTTGAATTACTATATTGTTAAATACTTGTAAATAGATTGTATATTTTCATCTTGTAACATAATTATAATGCCCAAAAGGCTACATGTATTACATATTAACAAATAAATGATATGAAATGAAAATATGAAAACAACTTGGACGGGGCAACTTAGATGATATTGCAGCAGACATCAGGAATTCATCAAATGAAATTGATCTTTTACGACGAGTCAAATATCCCATAACTTCTTGTACATGGGCCGATGACAAGCCAGCAGCTGACAATTTGTTAAATTTTATCCATTTGTTTGACCGCAGTAATCGATATAAAATCGTTTGTATTAACAGCGCCTGGATCGTACCAATTTTTAAGGGAAAATTTGTATTTGAAGAGCTCCATTTCACGTGCCAAGAACCAACTAATATAAAATTATTGTGATGAATAAAACACAATGAAGTTCGGCTCTTTAACTTACCACTTTAATTCCATAGTTCGACAGTAAACGATTCTTAATATAAAATGTGATATGTAATCTCGGCGCCTGGCTTCCAATTCAAACTCATGTTTGCTCGCATTGTTGGTTGCCGATGAACCCGTGATAGTTCTGCATGCACATACTCTTTCCAATCATCTGAAAGCAAACTCAAATTTTTCGGGCGCGCCTGTTCCAAAATTCGCAATACTCTTTTTAATCGTTCCAATGCTAATTCTTAAAATTCTTGTATTTGTATGTATGTATATCTTCTATGGGAGGTAATTAATACAGAAGTACATTGTGCGAAAGGCATATTTAATGTGCCTTGATTGTGCGGATACTTCTAAGTTGTGAGAATTTTATGCCGGCACCTTGGATCCAAGGCATATCAAATTTATATATTTTATTAAATTTATTTATTTCATGTCTGCTTGGATTATTGCAACACGTTTTGTTTTCTTGCTGTTTGACAATTAGTTTTTCAACACATTTTAAAATGTTGCCAGACGTTCGTTAAGAACGAAAGAAAATGAAACAATTTTTCACCATGCAGCTTTGTATTTGGCTAAAAATTGACTAGGTATCACTGACACCAAGTTAATTTTCTTTTTAAGTATTTTCCATTTTATAATTTTTTGTGGGCCTATAACTTTTTCCAGAAAGTCTCCCGGGAAATGAAAGTTCCCATTATATATACCTATTTATATTCTAAAGCGACAGAAGGTAAAGCTACGTGGGCACGAGGTCTCGTTTTTAAATTAGTAGCTAAACACTAAAGCCGCTTTTTTGGTCTGTTTTTTAATAAAAATTTTTTTTGCTAAGCCAATAACTTTTTCCCGAAAGTCTCCTGGAAAATTATTGAACCCTTATTCGACGCATATTTTTGTCTGTTATCGATTGCAGGTAGCATCATATGAGCACGCAATCTGATTTATGAGTTATGAGTAAAAAACTCAAACTGTATTTTTTTAAGTACAAAAAGAAGTTTGTTGGTCTATAATTTTTTTCAGAAAGTCTCACGAGATATAAACCTTATAACAACCGACGCGTATTGTAATAAGCTATCTATTGAAGGTAGCGCCATGTGCGCACGAAGTCTAGTTTACGAGATATAAGCGAAAAAGTATTTGAAAAAGTGTCTAATTAACACATCGGATATATTTAACATGACTAAAATGTCAACATTGACAATCAAATAATCTGATACTAGAGGTCTTTCGCTAATTACTCCTGTTTTATAATTTAGTAAAAAATTACTTTAAAAATATTGCATTAAAAAGCATAGTTTTTTTCACCTTTTGTTTACATTTAGCACGTACGAAAATAGAAAAAACGTGCTTCGCTAAAAAGTTGATCAGTGCTGCCCAGTTGTTCCACACTATAAAATATTTTCTAATTTTTAATTTTTTTATTTGCTTATAACTTTTTCCAAAAAGTCTCCGGGGAAAAGCTGGAACCCATTATCGACGCTTATTTTCATTCTTAATTGATTAACAATAATGTCATATAGGTACGAGATCTAGTTCATAAGTAATTAGTGAAAAAGTGAAGATGGTTTTTTGGCATGTTTTTAACAAAAAAAAATGTTGCTGGACCTATAACTTTTTCCAGCAAGTCTCCCGGAACTACATAGTACCCATTATAAACGCGTATTTTTGTTCTTAATTCATTGAAGGTAGTGCGATATGCGCACGAGATCTAGGTTTTGAGATATGAGCAAAAATCTAAATATGCTTTTTTGTTGCAAATTTTTAATAAAAAAAATGTTGCTGATCCTATAACTTTTTTCAGAAAGTCTCCCGGAGTAAAAAAAAACCCATTATATACGCGTATTTTTGTCCTTAATCTATTGAAGGTAGTGCGACATGCGCACGACATCTAGATTTTGAGATATGAGCAAAAAACTGAAAATGGTTTTTTGTTGCAAATTTTTTATTAAAAAAAATTTGCTAAGCCAATAACTTTTTCCAGAAAGTCTCCCGGAAAGTCATTGAACCTTTAATCGACGCGTATTTCAGTTTGCTATCGATTGCAGGTAGCGCCATATGCGCAAGTTAAGTCAACCACCCATTCTAATAGTCCAACATATTCCTTACCCATTAATTGGCAACAATAATAATTTCACTAGTTCAATAAACTCAATTTTCATTAATCAGCAACAACAATAATTTCAGTATTTCAACACACTTACTTTTTATAAATCAACAACAACAATTTCAGTATTTCAACACACTTACTTTTTATAAATCAGCAACAATAATAAAACGTTCTATTTACCAGTTCAATAAACTGCCGACCTTTTTATTTCGCAAATAATTTTATACAAAATTGCTAAATGAACATTTTCCCCAAACGTCAGCTAAATAAGAAAAATTAAATTATTTATATTGTAAGTAAACTTAAGAAAACAGTTTAGTTTTGAATTGTATTGCATTTAGTTAATGATTGTTAAAACAAAATAAAATAAAAATAAAAATCTTTTTTTTATATACAAAAGAACCCTCGGACTCATAATTGGCGCAGTCGATGTAAAGGAACCTAATAACGGAAAATAGTGAATATCCTGAAGGACAACATTAAAACCGTTAATTATAAAATATATATCCTTGTGAAAAAGTGAAAAGTAAAGTCTAAAGACTACCAAAAACTGTGCGAAAATTTTTCCAAAGTCCAAAGACAATATAGCATTAAAGAGCTATAGTGAAATTGAATCGCAAAATAAAAATAAATTACAATCTAAAATTGTGTTTAAAAACAATATACTACTAAAAGTGTTATAGTAAACCACGAGTTATATCTGATAATAAGAAATGTCCACAGAAGATAACAATCATAACATCCAACCTGCCGTATTATCCGGGTCGGATCTTATAAAAGAAGCATCCCGTATCAAGGAGTTTCACGGTACAAGAGATTACGATCTATCATCTTTCATCAGGGAAGTGGAAATAATTTTGCCACTGTTCCAGGAGAATTCCATCTTACAGCGGTTTGTTTTCGAAAGGTACGTGAAGAATAAAATTCAAGGACCAGCTCTACAGGTAGTGAGAGCTTTAGGACCAGAAGCAACATGGACCCGAATTAAGGAAGAACTAGTCAAGAATTTCGGCATTAAAGAAGGGTACCACTATCTCTATCACCAGGCGATAAACATGAAGAATAATAATGTAAGCGACTATTTTAAGAGCCTTAGAAATATATTAGATAAATTAAACACTAAATATGAATTTGATATTAATAAACCACTAGAGTTTTCTCCTCTTACTAACGAATCAATTATACTTAAAACATTTTTGAATGGTATCCACCCAAATTTATCTAGCATAGTTTATAGTAGAAATATATCCACACTTAGAGAAGCTTATTACGTCTTGGAAGAGACTGGAATACTGAGACAATATGACAATAGATTTCAACAAAATTCATATACACGTCAACAATACCAACAACATAGAAACTACAACCAAAACGGACAGAACATGACATACCAACAGAAACCGACTTTCCAAAACTCATACAATAATAGCCCTCCTCAAGCTCGACAAACTAATAATTCCACTCTTTCTCATAACAGTTTTTTTAACACAAATAACACTCAACAATCTAGGCGTAGCCAATACTTAAATCGAACCCTAGGCAATAACAGACCTACTCCAATGGAAGTAGACCATATTGAAAGCAATAATACAGGAGAAACAAACGATACAGGATCCACAACTTCATTGCTTAACAAGACATTATTACCTGAATTTAAAAGAACAAAATTAGATAAACCAGTATCTCTTTATACAATAAATGGAAATTTTTGTATTGACGAAGAAATTATCACACCTCTTCCCAAAGAATTTAAAGAAGACAATCTTATGTGTTGGAAACTAACCAACTTCAATGGTAAAAATTTCCTTGGTTTAATAGGGCAAAATATATTAAAAGCCTTTTCAGCAATTATAAATCTCGAAGAAGACTCTTTACAGATAAACGGTAATAAAATCAAGTTTATAGGCTCTTGCCCATACAGTTCAGAAGAAATACAAACTTTAGAGGCGCAATCAGACAACATTTTGAATAAATTAATACATGAGGACATGAATAAAGAAGAAGAGAATTTCTTAACAGAACTTATTTCTAAGAATTCTGACCTATTTTTTCAAGAGGGTAATTCACTTACTCACACTCATGAAGTACAACATGAGATAGCAACAACTAGCAATAAACCTGTATATTCAAAAATTTACAGATATCCCCAAATTCATGAAGCAGAAATCAATAAGCAAATGCGAGAAATGCTAGAACAAGGAATAATAAGAGAAAGCGTATCTCCATATAACTCTCCCTTATGGATTGTACCCAAGAAGTCGGACAATTCAGATAAAAAAAAGTGGAGAATTGTAATAGATTACAGAGCCTTGAATGAAATTACTATTAGCGACAAATTCCCAATTCCACATATTGACACCATACTAGAAAAATTAGGTCGAGCACAGTACTTCACTACACTCGATCTAGCCAAAGGCTTCCACCAGATCCTTATTAAAGAGGAGGATAGAAAGAAAACAGCATTTTCTACTCCACTTGGCCACTACGAATTCCTTCGTATGCCTTTTGGACTAAAAAATGCTCCTGCTACTTTTCAAAGGTTAATCAATTCAGTGCTAAGAGAATACATCAACAAAATATGTGTAGTATATCTCGATGATATTTTGATTTTTAGCAGTACAATACAAGAACATAAGGATAGCATACAGAAGATTTTCAATGCTCTTAGAAAACATAATCTTAAGATTCAAGTTGATAAGTGCAGGTTTTTTGCGAAATCTACCGAATACCTAGGACATATCCTTACTACTGAAGGAATCAAACCTAACCCAAACAAAATCGAAACTATTCAAAGCCTGAAACTTCCCGTAACCCAGAAACAAATCAAATCATTCTTAGGCGTAACCGGATATTACAGGAAGTTTATAAAAGATTATGCAAAAATTGCACATGGTTTAACAAAATATTTAAAAAAGGACACTAAAATAAATACAAATGATCCTCAATACACGGATGCATTTTATAAACTCAAGAGATTGCTAATCGACACACCCATTCTAAAATACCCGGATTTTAAAAGAAAGTTTAAACTAGCAACAGATGCCAGTGAATTCGCAATAGGAGCAGTACTAACACAGGATAACCACCCCATCAGTTACGCAAGTAGAACTCTAAACGAACACGAAAGAAAATACTCCACAACAGAAAAGGAGCTGTTGGCTATTGTTTGGGGCGTGAACTACTTTAGACCATACGTATATGGAAGGAACTTTGACCTTATGACAGATCACCAGCCATTGAAATGATTGCAAACCAAACATAAAGGAAAAGACATAAACCCAAGACTTCAACGTTGGTTACTTAAACTTGGCGAATACGATATCAACATTGGGTATATTAAAGGTAAAGAAAATACTCTGGCTGATTTCCTCAGCAGAATCAATGCAGATACAGGCGAAATTTGTGCAATAAATGAGCAATCTGGAGACATTGACATAGACAACTTGAGTACAGCCGCTACCGTTCATTCCCAGGAAAACGAATTAAATGATCACTTTCCTATATTAAATTCCGTTGTTAACCGTTTCTACACCCAAATAATTTTAACAGAAAGTAAAACAGAAGAAATTAAAATAATAGAGAACAAACGAAAAATTTTTGTAAGCTTAGATGATATTAGAAGCGGATTCATGTCAGACATCTTTAGGAGATTTATAAAAACAGGCAAAGTAGGAATATACTCAGGCATTTCGGATTCTGATTACAATTTAGTACAACAAAAACTAATAGAGTTATTTAACACAAGTGTAAAGTTCTATAGATGCTCATATCATGCCAAAGACATGAGAAATGAAGAAGAAGCCCTCAGATATATTCAAAAATACCATAAACAAGAAACTGGTCATGCTGGAATAAACGAAAACTATCAAGGATTAAAAAACACCATATATTTCAAAAACCTTAAATCTCTTATTCAAAAATATATAAACAACTGCGATATCTGTTGTAGAAGTAAATATGACAGAAAACCATACAAACCAAAATACTTCATAACAGAAACTCCCACAGACACGAATGAAATTATTCACATGGATACTTATGTAATTAAGAAACATAGTTTTCTAACTATCATAGACAAATTTTCGAAACAAGCCACCACTATTTATCTAGAAGACAGAAACAGTATAACACTTATAGAAAAGCTTCGTTTGTATTTCTCTCTCAACCCAAAACCAAAACGTATAGTTGCTGACAATGAGTTCAACTCAACAAATGTAAAAGACTTTCTTAGGCAAGAAGAAATAGAAATCCACTTTACAAAACCAAATTCCCATACGGGAAATGCGGATATCGAAAGATTTCACAATACCCTAGGAGAAAGATTTAGAACGTTAGAAATCGAAAATTCAGGATTATCAGTTCAAGAAAAGGTATATAAATGTACTGAATGGTACAACAAATCTGTTCATTCTGTAACAAAAGAAAGACCAATAGACATAGGAAATGGGAAAGAAAAAAATAATATTTATAACTTACTGCGAAACACCAAAGAAAGACATATCACAAAGTTAAACATAAACAGAGAAGAATACGAAAATACAAATCAGGAAGGGTACGCAAAAAATTATAAAGCTCTTAGACATAAACACGAACCTAGATACAAAAACATGAAACTAGAAAATATTCACCCAACAAACATAAAAAGAATTACTAAATTTTTAGGTACATACAATGCTCCTAATGACAATAATGATGACGCTTTTTACTGTGAGCAATGCCACCTTGATTGTCGAAAACATCAATAGCACCAACGGTTTCGCTGAAATCGCATTAGAAGACGTAGACATAACGTACAGCTACAGCACTATCTTACACATAATTGACCCTAAAGAAATACAGCACGTTATAGAAGGACTCGAAGAAAACATAAAACTAATACCAAATCTCAACGACAAACACTTTTTGAAAGTAGAACTAGAAAAGACAAAATCAAAACTCCAAACCATCACCCCCACTAGACATCCGAGAGGACTAATTAACTTTGTAGGAACAGGTATGAAATGGCTATACGGCACAATGGATGACTTTGACAGGACAGAAATTGAACGACATTTACAGACTATTGACGACAACAATCATGCAATAATAGACGACATAAACAAAAGCATTGAAATAAATCACGCATTTAACAGCACAATTTCGAAGCTAAAAGATGCAATAGAAAACGACAGGACACAGATTACTTCAAAATTAAACCAAATATCTAAGAACGATGAAATATTAGAAAATAAGCTCTTATATCTGGATATATTATTGAAAATTAAAATTCTGCTAGATAATGTTGAACATATACAAAATAATCTTCTAGCTGCAAAAACAAACACTATGAACAATAATGTATTAACAAGTGAAGAAATAATTCGTTACAATATTGATCTTTATAAGATACAAAATACCAAAGTAAGTGCAGCTCACTATAAAGAAAATAAAATAATATTTGCAATTCAAATACCCAAAGATTTAAGAAGAGTAAAACGATCATTTTTTGTATCCATACCTAATGAAAACCAAGAAGAACTTATCTTCGAAAATAGAGAAGTTTTAAAGATAAACAATACAATGTACGATTTTAATAACGAAGCAAAAAGAAGCAATTTAAAAAAATCTAAACTATGTATTTTTACAAACAGTTGTTTAAGAAGAAAAAACACTCAAATGGAAACTATAGAAATAAAACCAGGCTTAATAATTATAAAAAACCACGTAAATTCCATTGTTAATAGTACTTGTAATAATAGACAGTTTTATTTAAAAGGAAATCAAATGATAACATTTAATGATTGTAAATTAGAAATAAATGGAGACCTTTATTGTAATTATGATGATAAGTTTGAACAACATTTTTTGATTAACAATAACCTTATTCTAAATAATATTACAACTCAGCTGACGTTTGACGAAATAGTTTCAAATCAAATCGAGAATATTAAGAAAATTGAAGAAATTAGATTTCATAAAAATATTAACTACGCTTTTAATGGCCTAACTTTGACATTCAGTTTATTGTCCTTGAGTGCAATAGCTATATTCTACATATATAAAAAATTAAAAAATCACAAAACTACACTAATTATAAAAACTCAGGAGAGTTTTCAGTCAAACGAGGGAGGAGTTAAGTCAACCACCCATTCTAATAGTCCAACATATTCCTTACCCATTAATTGGCAACAATAATAATTTCACTAGTTCAATAAACTCAATTTTCATTAATCAGCAACAACAATAATTTCAGTATTTCAACACACTTACTTTTTATAAATCAACAACAACAATTTCAGTATTTCAACACACTTACTTTTTATAAATCAGCAACAATAATAAAACGTTCTATTTACCAGTTCAATAAACTGCCGACCTTTTTATTTCGCAAATAATTTTATACAAAATTGCTAAATGAACATTTTCCCCAAACGTCAGCTAAATAAGAAAAATTAAATTATTTATATTGTAAGTAAACTTAAGAAAACAGTTTAGTTTTGAATTGTATTGCATTTAGTTAATGATTGTTAAAACAAAATAAAATAAAAATAAAAATCTTTTTTTTATATACAAAAGAACCCTCGGACTCATAATTCGCACGCGATCTAGTTTATGAGTTACAAGCAAAAAACTATGACTTTGTTATTTTAAGTAAAAAAAAATGTTTTTTGCTCTATAACTTTTTTCAGAAAGTCTCCCGAGATATAAGCCTTACAACTACCGACGCGCATTGTAATAAGCTATTGATTGATGGTAGCGCCATATGCGCACGAAGTCTAGTTTATGAGTTATTAGTGAAAAAGTGTTGCAAAAGTGTCTAATGAAAACATCAGATATATTCAATATCAGTAAAATGTCAACAATGACAGTTAAATAATCTGATACTAGAGGCTTTTCGCTATTAATTCCAATATCTAGATATATAATTTATTACAAAATTACTTTAAAAATAATGCAATGAAATTGGCAATATTTTTTCATTTTTTGTTTACATTTTGCATGGTGTAAGATAGCAAACCAAAACATCCGGTTTGCTAAAAATGTTGTTTTCTTCACGACGATGAATTCAATGCAAATATTTGTCAAAATCAATAGAGTTTTTTCTTTCAGTTTATTTCTAACCTCTAGTTCTAGAGATCCTACACGTGACCCAATTTCTTGAGAAGATTAGTGGTCATTTTGGCGACATATGGAAGTGCACACGTGTGACACTGTATAGTTTAGGTAGTTCTAGAGGTCCTACACGTGACCCAATCGGTCACGTTTCTAAAATAATTTTGGAAATCGCCAAAAAATTATTTTTTGAAATCTGCTTTTTAGTGCCATTTCTTGAGAAGATTAGTGGACATTTTGGCGAAATATGGAAGTGCACACGTATGACACTATATAGTTTAGGTAGTTCTAGAGGTTCTACACGTGACCCAATCGGTCACGTTTCTAAAATAATTTTGGAAATCGCCAAAAAAATCGTTCTTTCAGTTTATTTCTAACCTCTAGTTCTAGAGATCCTACGCGAGACCCAATTTCTTGGGAAGATTAGTGGTCATTTTGGCGACATATGGAAGTGCACACGTGTGACACTGTATAGTTTAGGTAGTACTAGAGGTCCTACACGTGACCCAATCGCAAATAAGCACTTAATAAACCTGAAATATTTTTTATGAACAAGGCAAGTATTTTTTTATTAACCGAAACTTATACAACTCTAAATTGAAATTTTGAATAATAAACAAAACAATTTTTTGGTATAAACAAATATTTTTTGGAACGATTTTTTTGGCGATTTCCAAAATTATTTTAGAAACGTGACCGATTGGGTCACGTGTAGGACCTCTAGAACTACCTAAACTATATAGTGTCACACGTGTGCACTTCCGTATTTCGCCAAAATGACCACTAATCTTCTCAAGAAATGGCACTAAAAAGCAGATTTCAAAAAATAATTTTTTGGCGATTTCCAAAATTATTTTAGAAACGTGACCGATTGGGTCACGTGTAGGACCTCTAGAACTACCTAAACTATACAGTGTCACACGTGTGCACTTCCATATTTCGCCAAAATGACCAGTAATCTTCTCAAGAAATGGCACTAAAAAGCAGATTCCAAAAAATATTTTTTTGGCGATTTCCAAAATTATTTTAGAAACGTGACCGATTGGGTCACGTGTAGAACCTCTAGAACTACCTAAACTATATAGTGTTACACGTGTGCACTTCCATATTTCGCCAAAATGTCCACTAATCTGCTCAAGAAATGGCACTAAAAAGCAGATTTCAAAAAATAATTTTTTGGCGATTTCCAAAATTATTTTAGAAACGTGACCGATTGGGTCACGTGTAGGACCTCTAGAACTACCTAAACTATACAGTGTCACACGTGTGCACTTCCATATGTCGCCAAAATGACCACTAATCTTCTCAAGAAATTGGGTCACGTGTAGGATCTCTAGAACTAGAGGTTAGAAATAAACTGAAAGAAAAAACTCTATTGATTTTGACACAAAAAGAATTAATAAAGTTCTTAAAAGAAATAAATACAAAGAAAGTTCTATACTACTAAGTGAAAAGTGAAGAATTCATTTTGTAAAACAATTTAATTGAACTGTAGTGAATTTCAATAAGAATTGAAATTACTGATTAAGAAATTATTCACTTCAGTTTCACAACACAAATATTTGCAAATTGCCACAAAAAAAGGAGAGTATTTTATTTAAAAATTTAAATATGTATTTCCTAACACCGACTTCTTTTACTATTTCATTTCAGTTTGTGTAGTCTCAAAGACTTTGGAAATGACCAACGATACATCCTGAGGAACTTATTTTCTTTTAACTTTTAACATTTTGTCCTAGCACTTAAATGCATAGATATTGATTACATAGGCACAAGAACATTTAAATACAAAATATATTTTGAATTACTATATTGTTAAATACTTGTAAATAGATTGTATATTTTGATATATTTAACATGACTAAAATGTCAACAATGACAATCAAATAATCTGATACTAGAGGTCTTTCGCTAATTACTCCTGTTTTTTAATTTATAATTTAGTAAAAAATTACTTTAAAAATATTGCATTAAAAAGCATAGTGTTTTCACCTTTTGTTTACATTTAGCACGTACGAAAATAGAAAAAACGTGCTTCGCTAAAAAGTTGATCAGTGCTGCCCAGTTGTTCCACACTATAAAATATTTTCTAATTTTTAATTTTTTTATTTGCTTATAACTTTTTCCAAAAAGTCTCCGGGGAAAAGCTGGAACCCATTATCGACGCTTATTTTTATTCTTAATTGATTAACAATAATGTCATATAGGTACGAGATCTAGTTCATAAGTAATTAGTGAAAAAGTGAAGATGGTTTTTTGGCATGTTTTTAACAAAAAAAATGTTGCTGGACCTATAACTTTTTCCAGCAAGTCTCCCGGAACTACATAGTACCCATTATAAACGCGTATTTTTGTTCTTAATTCATTGAAGGTAGTGCGATATGCGCACGAGATCTAGGTTTTGAGATATGAGCAAAAATCTAAATATGCTTTTTTGTTGCAAATTTTTAATAAAAAAAATGTTGCTGATCCTATAACTTTTTTCAGAAAGTCTCCCGGAATAAAAAAGAACCCATTATATACGCGTATTTTTGTCCTTAATCTATTGAAGGTAGTGCGACATGCGCACGACATCTAGATTTTGAGATATGAGCAAAAAACTGAAAATGGTTTTTTGTTGCAAATTTTTTATTAAAAAAAATTTGCTAAGCCAATAACTTTTTCCAGAAAGTCTCCCGGAAAGTCATTGAACCTTTAATCGACGCGTATTTCAGTTTGCTATCGATTGCAGGTAGCGCCATATGCGCACGCGATCTAGTTTATGAGTTACAAGCAAAAAACTATGACTTTGTTATTTTAAGTAAAAAAAAATGTTTTTTGCTCTATAACTTTTTTCAGAAAGTCTCCCGAGATATAAGCCTTACAACTACCGACGCGCATTGTAATAAGCTATTGATTGATGGTAGCGCCATATGCGCACGAAGTCTAGTTTATGAGTTATTAGTGAAAAAGTGTTGCAAAAGTGTCTAATGAAAACATCAGATATATTCAATATCAGTAAAATGTCAACAATGACAGTTAAATAATCTGATACTAGAGGCTTTTCGCTATTAATTCCAATATCTAGATATATAATTTATTACAAAATTACTTTAAAAATAATGCAATGAAATTGGCAATATTTTTTCATTTTTTGTTTACATTTTGCATGGGGTAAGATAGCAAACCAAAACATCCGGTTTGCTAAAAATGTTGTTTTCTTCACGACGATGAATTCAATGCAAATATTTGTCAAAATCAATAGAGTTTTTTCTTTCAGTTTATTTCTAACCTCTAGTTCTAGAGATCCTACACGTGACCCAATTTCTTGAGAAGATTAGTGGTCATTTTGGCGACATATGGAAGTGCACACGTGTGACACTGTATAGTTTAGGTAGTTCTAGAGGTCCTACACGTGACCCAATCGGTCACGTTTCTAAAATAATTTTGGAAATCGCCAAAAAATTATTTTTTGAAATCTGCTTTTTAGTGCCATTTCTTGAGAAGATTAGTGGACATTTTGGCGAAATATGGAAGTGCACACGTGTGACACTATATAGTTTAGGTAGTTCTAGAGGTTCTACACGTGACCCAATCGGTCACGTTTCTAAAATAATTTTGGAAATCGCCAAAAAAATCGTTCTTTCAGTTTATTTCTAACCTCTAGTTCTAGAGATCCTACGCGAGACCCAATTTCTTGGGAAGATTAGTGGTCATTTTGGCGACATATGGAAGTGCACACGTGTGACACTGTATAGTTTAGGTAGTTCTAGAGGTCCTACACGTGACCCAATCGCAAATAAGCACTTAATAAACCTGAAATATTTTTTATGAACAAGGCAAGTATTTTTTTATTAACCGAAACTTATACAACTCTAAATTGAAATTTTGAATAATAAACAAAACAATTTTTTGGTATAAACAAATATTTTTTGGAACGATTTTTTTTGGCGATTTCCAAAATTATTTTAGAAACGTGACCGATTGGGTCACGTGTAGGACCTCTAGAACTACCTAAACTATATAGTGTCACACGTGTGCACTTCCGTATTTCGCCAAAATGACCACTAATCTTCTCAAGAAATGGCACTAAAAAGCAGATTTCAAAAAATAATTTTTTGGCGATTTCCAAAATTATTTTAGAAACGTGACCGATTGGGTCACGTGTAGGACCTCTAGAACTACCTAAACTATACAGTGTCACACGTGTGCACTTCCATATTTCGCCAAAATGACCAGTAATCTTCTCAAGAAATGGCACTAAAAAGCAGATTCCAAAAAATATTTTTTTGGCGATTTCCAAAATTATTTTAGAAACGTGACCGATTGGGTCACGTGTAAAACCTCTAGAACTACCTAAACTATATAGTGTCACACGTGTGCACTTCCATATTTCGCCAAAATGTCCACTAATCTTCTCAAGAAATGGCACTAAAAAGCAGATTTCAAAAAATAATTTTTTGGCGATTTCCAAAATTATTTTAGAAACGTGACCGATTGGGTCACGTGTAGGACCTCTAGAACTACCTAAACTATACAGTGTCACACGTGTGCACTTCCATATGTCGCCAAAATGACCACTAATCTTCTCAAGAAATTGGGTCACGTGTAGGATCTCTAGAACTAGAGGTTAGAAATAAACTGAAAGAAAAAACTCTATTGATTTTGATACAAAAAGAATTAATAAAGTTCTTAAAAGAAATAAATACAAAGAAAGTTCTATACTACTAAGTGAAAAGTGAAGAATTCATTTTGTAAAACAATTTAATTGAACTGTAGTGAATTTCAATAAGAATTGAAATTACTGATTAAGAAATTATTCACTTCAGTTTCACAACACAAATATTTGCAAATTGCCACAAAAAAAGGAGAGTATTTTATTTAAAAATTTAAATATGTATTTCCTAACACCGACTTCTTTTACTATTTCATTTCAGTTTGTGTAGTCTCAAAGACTTTGGAAATGACCAACGATACATCCTGAGGAACTTATTTTCTTTTAACTTTTAACATTTTGTCCTAGCACTTAAATGCATAGATATTGATTACATAGGCACAAGAACATTTAAATAAAAAATATATTTTGAATTACTATATTGTTAAATACTTGTAAATAGATTGTATATTTTCATCTTGTAACATAATTATAATGCCCAAAAGGCTACATGTATTACATATTAACAAATAAATGATATGAAATGAAAATATGAAAACAACTTGGACGGGGCAACTTAGATGATATTGCAGCAGACATCAGGAATTCATCAAATGAAATTGATCTTTTACGACGAGTCAAATATCTCATAACTTCTTGTACATGGGCCGATGACAAGCCAGCAGCTAACAATTTGTTAAATTTTATCCATTTGTTTGACCGCAGTAACCGATATAAAATCGTTTGTATTAACAGCGCCTGGATCGTACCAATTCTTAAGGGAAAATTTGTATTTGAAGAGCTCCATTTCACGTGCCAAGAACCAACTAATATAAAATTATTGTGATGAATAAAACACAATGAAGTTCGGCTCTTTAACTTACCACTTTAATTCCATAGTTCGACAGTAAACGATTCTTAATATAAAATGTGATATGTAATCTCGGCGCCTGGCTTCCAATTCAAACTCATGTTTGCTCGCATTGTTGGTTGCCGATGAACCCGTGATAGTTCTGCATGCACATACTCTTTCCAATCATCTGAAAGCAAACTCAAATTTTTCGGGCGCGCCTGTTCCAAAATTCGCAATACTCTTTTTAATCGTTCCAATGCTAATTCTTAAAATTCTTGTATTTGTATGTATGTATATCTTCTATGGGAGGTAATTAATACAGAAGTACATTGTGCGCAAGGCATATTTAATGTGCCTTGATTGTGCGGATACTTCTAAGTTGTGAGAATTTTATGCCGGCACCTTGGATCCAAGGCATATCAAATTTATATATTTTATTAAATTTATTTA
Source organism: Nowickia ferox (assembly GCA_936439885.1). Classification (NCBI taxonomy): domain Eukaryota; kingdom Metazoa; phylum Arthropoda; class Insecta; order Diptera; family Tachinidae; genus Nowickia; species Nowickia ferox. Next base: position 158,539 of record CAKZFG010000002.1, on the reverse strand, counting down.
TTTCATGTCTTGCTTGGATTATTGCAACACGTTTTGTTTTCTTGCTGTTTGACAATTAGTTTTTCAACACATTTTAAAATGTTGCCAGACGTTCGTTAAGAACGAAAGAAATGAAACAATTTTTCACCATGCAGCTTTGTATTTGGCTAAAAATTGACTAGGTATCACTGACACCAAGTTAATTTTCTTTTTAAGTATTTTCCATTTTATAATTTTTTGTGGGCCTATAACTTTTTCCAGAAAGTCTCCCGGGAAATGACAGTTCCCATTATATATACCTATTTATATTCTAAAGCGACAGAAGGTAAAGCTACGTGGGCACGAGGTCTCGTTTTTAAATTAGTAGCTAAACACTAAAGCCGCTTTTTGGTCTGTTTTTTAATAAAAATTTTTTTTGCTAAGCCAATAACTTTTTCCCGAAAGTCTCCTGGAAAATGATTGAACCCTTATTCGACGCATATTTTTGTCTGTTATCGATTGCAGGTAGCGTCATATGAGCACGCAATCTGATTTATGAGTTATGAGTAAAAAACTCAAACTGTATTTTTTTAAGTACAAAAAGAAGTTTGTTGATCTATAATTTTTTTCAGAAAGTCTCACGAGATATAAACCTTATAACAACCGACGCGTATTGTAATAAGCTATCTATTGAAGGTAGCGCCATGTGCGCACGAAGTCTAGTTTACGAGATATAAGCGAAAAAGTATTTGAAAAAGTGTCTAATTAACACATCGGATATATTTAACATGACTAAAATGTCAACAATGACAATCAAATAATCTGATACTAGAGGTCTTTCGCTAATTACTCCTGTTTTTTAATTTATAATTTAGTAAAAAATTACTTTAAAAATATTGCATTAAAAAGCATAGTTTTTTCACATTTTGTTTACATTTAGCACGTACGAAAATAGAAAAAACGTGCTTCGCTAAAAAGTTGATCAGTGCTGCCCAGTTGTTCCACACTATAAAATATTTTCTAATTTTTAATTTTTTTATTTGCTTATAACTTTTTCCAAAAAGTCTCCGGGGAAAAGCTGGAACCCATTATCGACGCTTATTTTTATTCTTAATTGATTAACAATAATGTCATATAGGTACGAGATCTAGTTCATAAGTAATTAGTGAAAAAGTGAAGATGGTTTTTTGGCATGTTTTTAACAAAAAAAAATGTTGCTGGACCTATAACTTTTTCCAGAAAGTCTCCCGGAACTACATAGTACCCATTATAAACGCGTATTTTTGTTCTTAATTCATTGAAGGTAGTGCGATATGCGCACGAGATCTAGGTTTTGAGATATGAGCAAAAATCTAAATATGCTTTTTTGTTGCAAATTTTTAATAAAAAAAATGTTGCTGATCCTATAACTTTTTTCAGAAAGTCTCCCGGAATAAAAAAGAACCCATTATATACGCGTATTTTTGTCCTTAATCTATTGAAGGTAGTGCGACATGCGCACGACATCTAGATTTTGAGATATGAGCAAAAAACTGAAAATGGTTTTTTGTTGCAAATTTTTTATTAAAAAAAATTTGCTAAGCCAATAACTTTTTCCAGAAAGTCTCCCGGAAAGTCATTGAACCTTTAATCGACGCGTATTTCAGTTTGCTATCGATTGCAGGTAGCGCCATATGCGCACGCGATCTAGTTTATGAGTTACAAGCAAAAAACTATGACTTTGTTATTTTAAGTAAAAAAAAATGTTTTTTGCTCTATAACTTTTTTCAGAAAGTCTCCCGAGATATAAGCCTTACAACTACCGACGCGCATTGTAATAAGCTATTGATTGATGGTAGCGCCATATGCGCACGAAGTCTAGTTTATGAGTTATTAGTGAAAAAGTGTTGCAAAAGTGTCTAATGAAAACATCAGATATATTCAATATCAGTAAAATGTCAACAATGACAGTTAAATAATCTGATACTAGAGGCTTTTCGCTATTAATTCCAATATCTAGATATATAATTTATTACAAAATTACTTTAAAAATAATGCAATGAAATTGGCAATATTTTTTCATTTTTTGTTTACATTTTGCATGGGGTAAGATAGCAAACCAAAACATCCGGTTTGCTAAAAATGTTGTTTTCTTCACGACGATGAATTCAATGCAAATATTTGTCAAAATCAATAGAGTTTTTTCTTTCAGTTTATTTCTAACCTCTAGTTCTAGAGATCCTACACGTGACCCAATTTCTTGAGAAGATTAGTGGTCATTTTGGCGACATATGGAAGTGCACACGTGTGACACTGTATAGTTTAGGTAGTTCTAGAGGTCCTACACGTGACCCAATCGGTCACGTTTCTAAAATAATTTTGGAAATCGCCAAAAAATTATTTTTTGAAATCTGCTTTTTAGTGCCATTTCTTGAGAAGATTAGTGGACATTTTGGCGAAATATGGAAGTGCACACGTATGACACTATATAGTTTAGGTAGTTCTAGAGGTTCTACACGTGACCCAATCGGTCACGTTTCTAAAATAATTTTGGAAATCGCCAAAAAAATCGTTCTTTCAGTTTATTTCTAACCTCTAGTTCTAGAGATCCTACGCGAGACCCAATTTCTTGGGAAGATTAGTGGTCATTTTGGCGACATATGGAAGTGCACACGTGTGACACTGTATAGTTTAGGTAGTTCTAGAGGTCCTACACGTGACCCAATCGCAAATAAGCACTTAATAAACCTGAAATATTTTTTATGAACAAGGCAAGTATTTTTTTATTAACCGAAACTTATACAACTCTAAATTGAAATTTTGAATAATAAACAAAACAATTTTTTGGTATAAACAAATATTTTTTGGAACGATTTTTTTGGCGATTTCCAAAATTATTTTAGAAACGTGACCGATTGGGTCACGTGTAGGACCTCTAGAACTACCTAAACTATATAGTGTCACACGTGTGCACTTCCGTATTTCGCCAAAATGACCACTAATCTTCTCAAGAAATGGCACTAAAAAGCAGATTTCAAAAAATAATTTTTTGGCGATTTCCAAAATTATTTTAGAAACGTGACCGATCGGGTCACGTGTAGAACCTCTAGAACTACCTAAACTATATAGTGTCACACGTGTGCACTTCCATATTTCGCCAAAATGACCAGTAATCTTCTCAAGAAATGGCACTAAAAAGCAGATTCCAAAAAATATTTTTTTGGCGATTTCCAAAATTATTTTAGAAACGTGACCGATTGGGTCACGTGTAGAACCTCTAGAACTACCTAAACTATATAGTGTCACACGTATGCACTTCCATATTTCGCCAAAATGTCCACTAATCTTCTCAAGAAATGGCACTAAAAAGCAGATTTCAAAAAATAATTTTTTGGCGATTTCCAAAATTATTTTAGAAACGTGACCGATTGGGTCACGTGTAGGACCTCCAGAACTACCTAAACTATACAGTGTCACACGTGTGCACTTCCATATGTCGCCAAAATGACCACTAATCTTCTCAAGAAATTGGGTCACGTGTAGGATCTCTAGAACTAAAGGTTAGAAATAAACTGAAAGAAAAAACTCTATTGATTTTGATACAAAAAGAATTAATAAAGTTCTTAAAAGAAATAAATACAAAGAAAGTTCTATACTACTAAGTGAAAAGTGAAGAATTCATTTTGTAAAACAATTTAATTGAACTGTAGTGAATTTCAATAAGAATTGAAATTACTGATTAAGAAATTATTCACTTCAGTTTCACAACACAAATATTTGCAAATTGCCACAAAAAAAGGAGAGTATTTTATTTAAAAATTTAAATATGTATTTCCTAACACCGACTTCTTTTACTATTTCATTTCAGTTTGTGTAGTCTCAAAGACTTTGGAAATGACCAACGATACATCCTGAGGAACTTATTTTCTTTTAACTTTTAACATTTTGTCCTAGCACTTAAATGCATAGATATTGATTACATAGGCACAAGAACATTTAAATACAAAATATATTTTGAATTACTATATTGTTAAATACTTGTAAATAGATTGTATATTTTCATCTTGTAACATAATTATAATGCCCAAAAGGCTACATGTATTACATATTAACAAATAAATGATATGAAATGAAAATATGAAAACAACTTGGACGGGGCAACTTAGATGATATTGCAGCAGACATCAGGAATTCATCAAATGAAATTGATCTTTTACGACGAGTCAAATATCTCATAACTTCTTGTACATGGGCCGATGACAAGCCAGCAGCTAACAATTTGTTAAATTTTATCCATTTGTTTGACCGCAGTAACCGATATAAAATCGTTTGTATTAACAGCGCCTGGATCGTACCAATTCTTAAGGGAAAATTTGTATTTGAAGAGCTCCATTTCACGTGCCAAGAACCAACTAATATAAAATTATTGTGATGAATAAAACACAATGAAGTTCGGCTCTTTAACTTACCACTTTAATTCCATAGTTCGACAGTAAACGATTCTTAATATAAAATGTGATATGTAATCTCGGCGCCTGGCTTCCAATTCAAACTCATGTTTGCTCGCATTGTTGGTTGCCGATGAACCCGTGATAGTTCTGCATGCACATACTCTTTCCAATCATCTGAAAGCAAACTCAAATTTTTCGGGCGCGCCTGTTCCAAAATTCGCAATACTCTTTTTAATCGTTCCAATGCTAATTCTTAAAATTCTTGTATTTGTATGTATGTATATCTTCTATGGGAGGTAATTAATACAGAAGTACATTGTGCGCAAGGCATATTTAATGTGCCTTGATTGTGCGGATACTTCTAAGTTGTGAGAATTTTATGCCGGCACCTTGGATCCAAGGCATATCAAATTTATATATTTTATTAAATTTATTTATTTCATGTCTTGCTTGGATTATTGCAACACGTTTTGTTTTCTTGCTGTTTGACAATTAGTTTTTCAACACATTTTAAAATGTTGCCAGACGTTCGTTAAGAACGAAAGAAATGAAACAATTTTTCACCATGCAGCTTTGTATTTGGCTAAAAATTGACTAGGTATCACTGACACCAAGTTAATTTTCTTTTTAAGTATTTTCCATTTTATAATTTTTTGTGGGCCTATAACTTTTTCCAGAAAGTCTCCCGGGAAATGACAGTTCCCATTATATATACCTATTTATATTCTAAAGCGACAGAAGGTAAAGCTACGTGGGCACGAGGTCTCGTTTTTAAATTAGTAGCTAAACACTAAAGCCGCTTTTTGGTCTGTTTTTTAATAAAAATTTTTTTTGCTAAGCCAATAACTTTTTCCCGAAAGTCTCCTGGAAAATGATTGAACCCTTATTCGACGCATATTTTTGTCTGTTATCGATTGCAGGTAGCGTCATATGAGCACGCAATCTGATTTATGAGTTATGAGTAAAAAACTCAAACTGTATTTTTTTAAGTACAAAAAGAAGTTTGTTGATCTATAATTTTTTTCAGAAAGTCTCACGAGATATAAACCTTATAACAACCGACGCGTATTGTAATAAGCTATCTATTGAAGGTAGCGCCATGTGCGCACGAAGTCTAGTTTACGAGATATAAGCGAAAAAGTATTTGAAAAAGTGTCTAATTAACACATCGGATATATTTAACATGACTAAAATGTCAACAATGACAATCAAATAATCTGATACTAGAGGTCTTTCGCTAATTACTCCTGTTTTTTAATTTATAATTTAGTAAAAAATTACTTTAAAAATATTGCATTAAAAAGCATAGTTTTTTCACCTTTTGTTTACATTTAGCACGTACGAAAATAGAAAAAACGTGCTTCGCTAAAAAGTTGATCAGTGCTGCCCAGTTGTTCCACACTATAAAATATTTTCTAATTTTTAATTTTTTTATTTGCTTATAACTTTTTCCAAAAAGTCTCCGGGGAAAAGCTGGAACCCATTATCGACGCTTATTTTTATTCTTAATTGATTAACAATAATGTCATATAGGTACGAGATCTAGTTCATAAGTAATTAGTGAAAAAGTGAAGATGGTTTTTTGGCATGTTTTTAACAAAAAAAAATGTTGCTGGACCTATAACTTTTTCCAGAAAGTCTCCCGGAACTACATAGTACCCATTATAAACGCGTATTTTTGTCCTTAATCTATTGAAGGTAGTGCGACATGCGCACGACATCTAGATTTTGAGATATGAGCAAAAAACTGAAAATGGTTTTTTGTTGCAAATTTTTTATTAAAAAAAATTTGCTAAGCCAATAACTTTTTCCAGAAAGTCTCCCGGAAAGTCATTGAACCTTTAATCGACGCGTATTTCAGTTTGCTATCGATTGCAGGTAGCGCCATATGCGCACGCGATCTAGTTTATGAGTTACAAGCAAAAAACTATGACTTTGTTATTTTAAGTAAAAAAAAATGTTTTTTGCTCTATAACTTTTTTCAGAAAGTCTCCCGAGATATAAGCCTTACAACTACCGACGCGCATTGTAATAAGCTATTGATTGATGGTAGCGCCATATGCGCACGAAGTCTAGTTTATGAGTTATTAGTGAAAAAGTGTTGCAAAAGTGTCTAATGAAAACATCAGATATATTCAATATCAGTAAAATGTCAACAATGACAGTTAAATAATCTGATACTAGAGGCTTTTCGCTATTAATTCCAATATCTAGATATATAATTTATTACAAAATTACTTTAAAAATAATGCAATGAAATTGGCAATATTTTTTCATTTTTTGTTTACATTTTGCATGGTGTAAGATAGCAAACCAAAACATCCGGTTTGCTAAAAATGTTGTTTTCTTCACGACGATAGGTACATGAACAAGCCCAACATTTTAATTTATACAAAGCATATAGTTGTCAAACTTTATTTATAATCTGAAAAATGTTAGTGGATGTGTGTGAAAAAAAAGATTGCAGTGTTGTCAATGAACTTGCACATAGCTGTGTCGAATAACGCATTGATAAAAATTACACTACACATCTTTTATTGATGTTAAAATTAAAACAAAAATTAATCAAAATAGAACCCACAGTGTAATTACACACAAATTATATTTGAATCTCATTACATGGCGCAAGGCATATCAAACAGGTACACGCATCAGGCGTATTGCTCATCCGCTGATTTTTTGTTTACACGTTTATAAAGAAGAATTCATTTTATGCCTTGTTTGATGCATACAATTTTTTGACAATTACTTTGTAAAACTAATTGAGAAGCACAGAGTTGCACCTAATGCGTGTACCTGTAGTTAATATGCCTTGACATGGCCTATAGATGAGAGTGGAAATTACACAGTCTGTTTATTACACACATATTGCCAACACTGAATGGCCTTTCACACACGAGTCTAATTTTTATGCCGCACAAATTTTGTTCTTTTTAGAACACACGAGACTAATGCATTTGACATAAAAATGTGTACGTGCACACAGCTTTTTGTGTATTAGTGTTTTTTGTATTTCTTTTACATTTGGTGTTTTTTAAGTTGTGTGTATATTGGTTTTGTGCTGCTGATGCGGGGTTGTAGCTGGTTTAAAAATTATGCCAAACACAAAACCACTCTCTATGCCCCTCTCACCAACAAACTAGCATTTTATGCCAGCACAATTGTTCTCGTGTGTGACTAGCCAATTACTATAATCATACATGAATGCCTTGTTTGCAATTGTTCTTTACTTACCCTGTGATTGTTATTTTTAAAAACGAAAGACATTTGTTTCTGACAATTATATGTTTGTTTCTACCAACAAAATGCGTGTGTTTTTTTGTGATGTAATTTTGTTGTAGTTGTCCAAGTACCTTGTTAAATTTTATTATAGTTTGTTTAACAAATACCAACATGAAGTAGCCGAAGATTAAATATGTACCGAAAAAAATTACTTATTCCTTTTTTTACTACCCAGAGTGTTTTTATATGAAGTGGCCTTATCAGCGGAGCTGATCGACAGCTGCATATAAAATAGCATAATAGCTTAACCCGAACTGTCAACATTCAAATAAAAATAGTCCTACAACAAATTTGTATGTATGTTGTTGTAATGATACGGCCACTTCATGATACAATTATACAAGGTAGTTGCACAAGCCCAGCCTGTTAATGTATACTATGCAGAAACTTGTCAAACTTTGTTTACAAGCTGCAAAAATGTTAATGTATGTGTGTGAATAAAATGATTACAGTGTTGCCAATGAATTTGCATGTGGCTGTGTCTCCAATTACACATTGAAGAAAATTACACTACACATCCTATGTGTAGGTTAAAATTAAAACAAAATTAAACAAAAATAGAAGTCAAAGTAGAATTACACACAGATTATACATGAATCTAATTATAGGCCTACACATGTGAGTAGAAATTACACACTCTGTATATTACACACATATTGGCAACACTGAATGACTATAATCATTCATGAATGCTGCATCTGCAATTGTACTTTAGTTACCCTGTAATTGTTATTTTTAACAACAAAAGACATCTGTTTTTGACTAAATTCTGTTTGTTTCTATCAACAAAATGCGTGTGCATGATACAATTATACAAGGTACTTGCACAAGCCCAGCCTGTTAATGTATACAATGCAGAAAGTTGTCAAACTTTGGTTACAAGCTTCAAAAATGTTAGTGTATGTGTGTGAATAAAATGATTACAGTGTTGCCAATGAATTTGCACATTGAAGAAAATTACACTACACATGCTTTGTGTAGATTAAAATAAAACAAAATTAAATAAAAATAGAACCCAAAGTAGAATTACACACATATTATACATGAATCCATTACATGGTCTACAGATGAGAGTAAAAATTACACACTGTGTATTACACACATATTGGCAACACGGAATGACTATAATCATGTTTGAATGCCGCCTCTGCAATTGTGCTTTAGTTACCCTGTGATTGTTATTTTTAAAAACAAAAGACATCTGCTTCTGACAATTATAGGTATGTTTCTACCAACAAAATACGTGTGTTTCTTGGTGTTGGAATTTTGTTGTAGTCGTGCAAGTACCTTGTATAAAGGTAGAGGTCCATAGCTCGCTTTTTGCGCGTTATGCTTTACACGCGTTTCATCCTCTTGTTTCATTCTCTACTTTGTTCGCGTTGAGATACGTGCACTGCTTTTCATGCGCCGTTTTATTTTTGTTTGGCTCAGCTGTGTGCGTTTGTTTATAAATACTTATAAAAAAAATGGAGAGTGAAATCGAGTTTTTAAAAGAATTTGTGGAGTTAGTCGAGTTTGTATATTTAATTTTATGTGCAAAAAATGCCTATAAACAATTTCAAAAAAGAAAAGGTACGGCCGTTGTATTTAGAACGTAATTTAAGTGGGTTCTTTGAAACCACATTTAAAAAATTAAACTTCTGACAGCAATTTCGAACCGCGACAAGAATGTCTGCAGATGTCTTTGACTATTTATTCAGCATTTTAAAAGATAGTCTTGAGAAGAACTCGGCCAGGGCTATTCCAGCAGATTGTCGGCTGTTGTTGACTTTAATGTAAGTAAATTTAAAATTACATATAAATGTATGCACATTATTGGCTTAAGCAATAACTTTTCTAAGCAGCTATTTAATACAGATTTAGCGGAGATGACACTCAGTACGTAAAAGTAATCGATAACTAATATGCAAAATTTGTTACTGAGAAAAGTGTTGTGAAAAGTTAATTAATACATCGCATTAATGAAAATATTCACATATTTTATTAACCAAGTTTTTTTTACTAAGAAATTTTTTTTATTGAAAAAAAAAGAAAAAATTTATCCACGGCAAAATAATATTTATCGATAACGTAAGAAATAAAGTATTACTTAACATCTTTAGCATTCAAGAACAGCTGACTTTCTTTCATGGTGCTTGTAACGCGTACATAAGTAGAAAGTAGATCTACTTTTTGCTTTGAACGCGCCTACGCGTTCTGCGCTTTTTGCAATGTAACTTGTCACATACTATTACATTGATTCTACTTTTTTGACCGATGCATAGAAAGCGTAACGCGCAAAAGGCGAGCTATGGACCTCTACCTTAATTGTATCATGTGCGTCACTTTGTTTCTACCAGCAAAATGCGTGTGTTTCTTGGTGTTGTAATTTTGTTGTAATCGTGCAAGTACCTTGTATAATTTTACCATGAATCTAATATTTTGCATTCATACTCAGAGAAACAAGTCGATCGGCTAAAAGTCGACTTTGAGCCACCGCCGATACTTTTCTGGAAACCTAGCCGCCGCCGAAGCGACCGGCTTGTTTCGGCTCAAAAATGTTAGCCGATGTATTAAGACTTTTTTTTTCAATTTGACATAATATCATTTGCTATCGAACAATGTAATAATATGGTTCGATATCGAACGCCATAATCTCAAACTGAAAAACGTGGTCGAATCAGCTCGTTGTCGAAAGCGACTATTGTACCCCAGGGGACTTTTTGATATTTATTTGATGAATGCTTTTTTCGTTTGCTAAGACTTCAAATTATAACTGAGTTGTTAAAACAAATGCATTAACAATAAAGTTATAACTTGAAAAAACATTAACTAATTTGCGGTCTACACCTGACATAAAATGATTAACTTTTACATTAACTTGAAGTTAATATTATGTGTATACTTTTGATGATTTTATATCATGATGAATTAAACAAGTATTTGCAAAATGACATTTGATATCAAGATGAATTTATCACGCCGTGAGTTCTGATGATTATATCATAACGCTGCCATAATATTAATAAATTGAGTCTATACGTGATGAGTTTTCATCATGATATCATTTTTACAATCATCATGATATAAATTCATCAGGTGTGGACACTATGTTAGGCATTTCATGTCAGGTGGAGACCGCAAGAAACTCTACCCTACAAGAAATGAATGACTGAAACTAACACAAACAAAATTTCTTTACTAACACATTTGCAACAATTTTACATTGAAATCAATATTGACAGTCAATTGACTAGTCATTTGATCGGAAGTGATGATGGATTTATTTATTAATTATAGTTGCTCTACTCTAGCATATATGCTAGAGTGAAACATCTAATGTACATATTCCAGAACTTTTAAAACGTCAAGTTTTATTTAAAAAAAATAAAATTCATTCTGTCTGTGAAAATTAAAATTTATAACTATTAAAAAAGATAAGTAAAAAGAAAAAATAAAATAAATTTACAAAATTCAACTTAATATATGTATATTTCTTTTAAAAATTTTAGACATTTGTAAAAAGTAAGATGCGTTGGTGGTGAAAAGATGTGAAGAGGGCTATAACCGCATAAGCTATTCTGTTTTGCTGAACTATATCTTTCGTTTTTAATATTTTGTTAAATTTTATATTTTTAAGTTACTTTTTGTAATAAAAAATGAATAATTAAAATAATAAAAATTATATTTATAAATCATGTATCATTGCTCAATTGTGGGGGATATATATGTACATTATGATCATTCAAACTTGACTAATATTTATGCTATCATTGATTATTAAAAAGAAGTAGAGTGAGCAGTGCGACTATATAGTCATTAGAGTGAGATGCAACATCACACGTACACAAAAGTTTCCATCACATATTTCATTTTGCCTTTTATAATGTGATAGAAACTTTGTTCTACGCAATGATGAATATATCGTGCATGACTTTCAGTCAATTGATCGGTCAATTGACTGATACTATTCTTGTAGGGTAGCAGCTTTAAGAAAAAGAATAAGTACGGCAATCTGTGCCTTTAATATTTAAAAGTTAACCGTCTTTTCAAACAAACAACATTCAAAATGACACAGATAAATATACAAAGTTTTTTAATAAAAGAAAGTGCTTCAAAAATCTCTTCCGATTCAGAGACAGATGAAGATCTAGAAATTAATAAATACGTATCACCCAACAATGATATAGACTATTATAGTGATCTGTTAAAAAAAAGGAGAATTAAAAAAAGTTGCGAAAGTAATTGTCAAAGAAAACGCCATATCAGAATGCTGGAAATATATTGGCGATTTGCATTTATCCAACAGGAAAATTCTTGACAAATATAAGTTTTGTAAGCCTTGTTTTGAAAGGAACGACATGATTCTAAAAAGGTAAGTATTCAAACCTCCTATCAGGTAGTAATTAACCATTGCTTTATTTAAAAGTTTTGGTAGAACTACTTCAACCACAAATCTACTGAATCACCTTAGAGGAGTCCATGACATTGGCGTTAAATCAACAAACTCTAAAAAAATAGCTGCTATGACCAAAACTGCTTTAGATCCAAATTCAACCAAAAGTGACAAATTTACTAGTGCACGTCGAATTACTGAAATGTGCTGCAACACTGTGGAACGTGAAGGTTTTCAAAAATATTCCACATTTCTGAATTCTAAGGCTGTTTTTCCTCGGTCCTGCACAATAGCTACTACGGCTTTAAATGATGTATATAATTTATACCTCTATCACATCAAACAAATTTTGGAAGTTTCTCCAAAAGACATTTGTATGGTGTTAGATATGTGGTCGGACAAATTTAAACATTTGTCATATATAAACATCAAGTTGCACTATTGTGAAGAATTTAAATTAAAAGTTTTAATATTAAAAACAGAAGTTTTTTCCCGGCCACATACAGGTGTAGCTGTTTCCAATAAAATAAGGGATGTTTTAGATGAATTTGGTTTAAAAAACAAAAGAATTTGTGCAGTTACAGATGGTGGCACTAATATCGTGTGTACGTTAAAACTACAAAACATAATACGATATGGATGCAGTTCTCATGCACTGCATCGTTTTTATGTCACGATATTTTGAACAACGAAAAATTTATTCACTTGAACACCATTATTGGAAAGCTGAAACAAGTATACCGCACATTACTATAAAGCTCGGAGGAAATTCTAAGCATACAAAGTTTGATAGAACAAGAGGAACTTATTAAAGTTCTTTTAAATGTGCAAGAAATTGTTAGCCACTTAGAAAGCAATGATCATTAACCAAGCGGTGATGATTATTTTAAAGAAGAAATAAATTACAACAAACTTCCCTCCCTAAAAAATTCTGTTCCCACACGCTGGAACTCCTTGACTAAAATGTTGAATAGTTTTATAAAAAATATGGAAGCAGTAAATATTATTTTGTTTAAAGTTAAACCGGAACTAATTATTCAAAATATGGAAAAAGAAATAATTAAAGAGTTCCATAACTTTTTATAAATATTTGAAAAAGCCACAAAATACCTACAGGGGCAAGAATATCCGACGATTTCCTGCTCAATTTTTTTTATGAAAAAATAATTACATGCTTAAAAAGAGCAGCAGAAGAATCTTGCTTTGATCTGACTATTCAGCTTTGTCAGTACTCTGTTGAAAATTTTAAGAGCCGTTTCCCTATAACCAAAATACATGTCATAGCTGCACTAATGGATCCGTGCCAAAAAAATTGGGAAACATTAGAAAAGTACTTAAAAAATATACCAATAAATAAATAATGATGTACTTTACCCCATCTCAAAAGAAAACCTCCTTCTAGAAGTACGCAAAATAGATTCATTTGATGAAAACGCATCGACAAGTAGATTGGCAATGGAATCGTGTAGAAAAAAACAGGTATGTATTTTGAATATTAATTTTGAAAATTTTTAACAAATGTTCTTTCTTTTTAGAAAATTTCCGACACTAGGCAAGAAATGCTCTCATTTTTGTCAACAACTCCCTCTGGCAAAGACGCTTTGATACATGAAATAAAAAAAAAAATTTCAACAGAGGTCTACGACTCTGAAAGTTTGGACTGGTGGCATCATAATAAGGAGGTATTTTCAGAACATATAATTTTAAATACTGTTATCAAATTTATATTTTTGCAGATTTTTCCAAATCTGGCAAAGCTAGCAAACCATTGCTTTGGAATTCCAGCAACATCTGCTTCATCTGAGCGGGCCTTTTCTGCTTCCGGATCCTGTATAAAAGAAAAAAGAAGTCGTTTGAATCCAACTACCGCAAAAAAGCAGTTGTTCGTTCATGAAAACAAAAAAAATTTTGAACCACGCCTTTAATTATTGTAAAACTAATATTTTTATATAAGTATTAAAATGAACATATCTACATATGTATATAACATTTGAAAAATCAAATAGACATTCTAAAATTTACGTCTTTGATTCATTTCTTTGAAAAAATTTAAGTCAGCGGCTCTAGCCGACTTTTAGCCGCCGCCGACAATTATTACGCTAAGCCGCCGCCGCCGACATTTTTTATCGACTTGTTTCTCTGTTCATACTCAGCACAGCATGTTCAAGTTATTGAACCCAAAAATTAATAAAAATTGTTTCCAACTTCTTGGTTGCCAACGGGGACTTGCGCAACTTTTTCCAAAGATCGAAAATCCTGAAGCGTCTGAAAGTGTAACTGCTGAACGTAAAATATCTTCCAACAAATCAGGTCTATTAAACCATCATCGTAATGTGCTGCATAATAAGGTTCCATATAAGGAACCAAGTTCGTGGATTCATTTGACCGAAAAATATCAACGCAAAGTTTTTGGTCGATATGGCTCCGATAGCGGTGTTAGCCCTAGGATATGCTTTGGTACAAAATATGATGATTCATTCAAATCTAATTATGAACAACTTGTGGAGCCTGAAATATTGCAGTCAATGGTTAATAAATATAAATTGGATCAAAAACATAAAACTGATCAAATATTAAAACGCGAGGAAGAAATTTCCAAAAAAATTGAAAAACTAAATCAGTGGAAACAGGATCTTAATGCAAGAAAGAGTAAAAAAGAATCTGATGCTATTGCTGCTAAAGAAAAAAAGGATCGTTTAATTGAAGAAGTACGGAGATATTTCGGCTACAAGATAGATCCTAGGGACGAACGCTTTAAAGAGATGCTTGAGCAGAAGGAGAGGGAGGATAAAAAGAAGAATCGCGAAGAAAAACGAAAGGCTAAAGAAGAGAAGTTACTATCTAAACTTACACAAAATATCTAAAAATTTTTACTTTAAAGTAAACATCCAATTAAATTAAATCGATGGAAGTTAAGCTTTCTTTTTTGTTCTGGTATGTTATGAAAACACGTCGCACAGTTACATGCTCCCTCAAAATGTAATCCGCAGGAGATAGGGTGAATTTTAAAAATGTACGAAAAAAATTTATACAAATATTCTGCATTTGAAGCGTAGATATTTATACGAATCTTGGGGGTTTACTCTGTAATTCGAAACGGAAGATAATCAGGGCAATCATAAATAAAATTCCGCGTGAAATTTCTCCTTTTTCCAATTAGAATTTTTTGTTTTCAATATTACTTGATAGTTTGAATTGTTCCCAGGAAAATTTACAATGTTATATTTTACATGTTATAAACATACAAACTCGAAAACATTTCCTTTCGTTTCGAATTACACAGTAGATCCTCTGTTGGGCGTATATCCGATTATTATGGATTTATGTAAAATATAGAAGTAAAACACAAAGGGATTAACATTTTCCAATATAATGATAAGAATCTCGTTTTATTTAACAAATATTTCACCTTTTGCAGATAATTTTAAATATATGTACGTAGTGCTCGCTATCAATTCCAAAGAACTAGTAAAGTATATATTCATTTATACATATAAACAGGTTTAGATGCCCAACAACATTTGAAAAACATTAACGGTTTACTCGTTGTAAATAAGATTTATATTCAACGAAGTTGCACAACTCCTAAAGCAGCTCTGGGCTGGGGAACAGCCACAAAGTATACACAGATGTCACGAGACGGAAGATAATTGCGAATTCTTGACGCTCGCTCACACCGAGTCTGCGTCTTCTTTAATTTTTCTTTCGTAGTGGCATTAATTTAACGTTTTTTCATTTTATGCTTTGGGTGCTCATTCGCTACGAGATTTTTGTAATTAAAAGGTTCAAATTAATATTTATCAACGAAAAAGCTTAAAGCTAAATCAGGAATTATTTGAAAACATATCTTAATTACTTTTTTAATACTAATAATCATATTCACATTCTGTTTTTTATTTCAACACAACAAATTCTTTGATTTAATTTGGTACAAATGTTTACTTGTTCAAATGTATTTTCATTTTATGCTTTGTGGTCTCATTCTCATATGCTTTTTGGAAGTAAATGGTAAAAATTAATATTTTATAAATGAAAATTCTTAAAATGAAGTCTGTAATCATTTGGAAACTAATTTTAATCACTTTTTTAATATTAATAAAGAGAACAAGGTCTGTTGTAGGTATTTTTCATGTTTACACTGATACTATAAGTAAAATGCAAGCAAAGATATTAAACTGCTGAGTTAGTAACACAAATTGGAAAATTTCAAAAAAAAAAGATGTGTACTAATAAAACTATATTGAAGGAAACATTTAAAAATTTCAATGTAATTGTACTACAAAATATATTTTTTAGGTTTGTTTATTTGGTTTTGCTGTACCAGTGAAGTAGCTGATGGTTGCAGTCGTAAAATATTTACAATAACAACATGAAAATTTCTTGAGTTGATTTTTGTTGCTTTTCTAAAAGTGTCAACACCTTCAATATATTCCATTAGTGCTGTCAATGTTTACTTTGAAATACACCTCTGGTGTGATGAGAATACTTAACTATATATATAACTATATACTCGATACATTTTACTTTTACATGATTTTGTATAATATACAGCATTTTTTGACATTTCGTAATACATTGTATTACCATGTAAAGACACCTTTATAATTTCGAGAGAAGATATATTATCTTGGCCACACAAAAACTTGCTGCAAATTACCTACAGTTTGTGTTATCTGCGATGAATTGCACGGTTCTGCTAGCTGTCCTAAGCCAAAAGATCAAGCTGAAAAAAATTCATTAATTGTGGAGGTAATCACACTGCTAACTACAAAGGATGTCTTGTATACTCTTTCGTTAAACAGACTATGGAACAAAAACCTAAATTACCTCCAGCTCAATCAGTAAACGCTTACTCCGCCACTTTCCCTCCAATGAGCCAACCAAGTACTTCACGGGTATCGTTGCCCGATGCTGTTAAGACAAATTCTTTTCCCACGCAAAAAGTGTCCCCACCAAGTAATTCAACAAATGCTAACACAAGCTTTAATTTCAGTCGCCTTGAAGCTACTATTGATAATCTGGTGCAAACTATAAACAACTTTACTACAAATATGACTAACATGATGCAAGAAATGCTGCGAATGCAGAATACTCTGCTTAAAGCATTAATTAACAAGTCATGAACACGTTAAAAATATGTTTCTGGAACGCAAACGGCATTCGCCAACATAAAAATGAACTTGAGCACTTCCTCACGAAAAAAAATATTGATATAATGCTGGTCTCTGAGACTCATTTAACCTCAAGAAGCTTATTTTAAATAAATCGTTACACTCTATATGATTCAAAGGACCCTAGAGGAAGAGCATGCGGTAGATCGGCAGTTTTAATAAAGTCGAGACTCAAGCACTATATTCTTGATAACATTTGTGCAGAACATCTACAAGCAACTAATATTTGTTGAAAATTTTTGTACAAATTTTGTAATATCATCAATTTACTTCCCTCCCAGATACTCAATCACTGAAGATCAGTACGAATTTCATTATAACATCAATTTATTCCCCTCCAAGATTCTCAATCACTGAGGATGAATACGAGGATTTCTTCAAATCTCTTGGCCCTTGTTTCATAGCAGCTGGAGACTACAATGCAAAACATACGTTCTGGGGTTCGCGACTTATTACACCTAGAGGAAGAGCGTTGCTGAACACAATTTCAAAAATGGGCTTGGACGTCATTTCGAGTGGGGAGCCCACTTACTGGCCTACGGTTATTCATAAAATTTCGAATGTTATAGATTTTGGCGTCATGAAAAATATCTCTAGGCATTTAATTAATGTTGAAGCTTCCCTACACCTCACTCTCCCATAATCTTTACAATCTGTAACCCACTAAGAAGTGTTTTACCTCACCCATATGTCAAGATTATCAATCGTGTTAATTGGCTGAGATTCAAAATATATCTTAGTAGTCATTCCACAGAAAAAATATTACGCTAAGAACACACGATGATATTGAATCTAAAATTGCCAATCTTAACGAAAATATTAAGCATTTTGCTGAACATGCCACTACCTCCCATCCGCAGACTGAGTTTAATATAATATATTCTACGGATATTGAACGTCTTGTATGTGAAAAAAGAAGAGCTGGAAGGGAATGGCAACAACATAGATCGCCCCAGCACAAAATCAGATTTAAAGAGTGCACTAAATGACTCCAAGAGTTGCTTGCATATGAAAAAACTGCATCTCTTAAAAATTATCTGGAAAATCTCGATGTCGCACCAGCATCTGCGCACGTCTACCGGAGGTTTGGCAAGAAGTGATAATGAAAAAGGTAACTTGTTTGCAAAACATTTAAAATCAGTATTTACCCCAAACACATGTACTGGTGCTGTTGATTTACCGAGTGTAGTTGCTCTACCCCTTCGACCCTTAAAGTTTAAGATGCGTGACGTACAGAAACTAATTACCGAAGAAAGCTCCAGGTATTGATGGAATTAGTAACAAGATGCTGATGAATTTGCCACGTATTGCAATTAGAATCCTATTTATTTTTAATGCCATATTACGACTAGAGTATTATCCACACCAGTGAAAGCTTGCTAAGGTCAAAATGATTCCAAAGCCGGGCAAAGGTCTTACCAAGGCTGAATATTACAATCCAATAAGTCAACTATCAACAATTTCAAAACTTTTCGAAAAACTGCTCATGATTAAATTGTTCCCAATTCTAATTGGTAGTGGATGCATCCCCGACCATCAGTTTGGTTTTAGGAGTCAGCATAGCATCATTGAACAAACGCATAGCTTGGTTCAATTTATAAGAAGAACATTTGAAGAACAGAAGTATTGTTCTGCCCTGTTTATTGCCGTTTCTCAGGCATTTGATAAAGTGTGGCATATCTACCAATAAATTTTCTGAAGCTATTGGAAAATTACATTACTACCCGGAAGTTCACGGTTGTTGGAGGAGACTTCGAATCCATATCATCCGGTGTTCCACATGGGAGCATACTGGGGCCAGTTTTGTATTTGATTTATACTTGTGATATGCCTCTGAGCAGCAATATCCATACATCACGAGGCTTCCCGATATCTGCAAGAATATATTACACAGCTAGAACTATGGTTAAACCTATGGAGAATAAAAGTAAACGAACAAATGTGTTCAGGTAACATTTGCCCTTCAAAGAGATACTTGTTCCCACTTCGAATCAACAATCAAGTTGTTCCTCAACATTCACATGTAAAATATCTTGGTATACACCTTGACGGACGGCTTACATGGAAACACCACATTGAATCTAAGCTAACACAATTGAAAATAAAATTAACTCAGGTACATTGGCTGATTGGTAGAAATTCCACGCTGAGTTTAGATTCTAAACTTTTGATATCAAGTCGCTCTTGAAACCTATATGGTGCTACGGAATACAGCTATGGGTCACTGCTTCAGCTTCCAATATAGAGAGAATCCAACGAAGGCAAAACCATGTTTTAAGACTAATAACATCGGCTCCATGGAACATCAAAAATTCAAATTTACATCGTGATTTAAATATGCCACTAGTGACCTAAGAAATTAAAAAATACGCAGGCAAATACTTAACAAAACTCGAGTCTCATCCTAATCCCCTTGCTCGTAACATCTTGAATTTTACTGGATACATCCGCTTAAAAAAGAGGGACACAACGGCTCTAATACTCAACACTCCAGATGATACAGCTTGAAAATATTTTTGTGCTTAATACGATATTTATGTATTATTGATTACTATCACTACGTTTATGCATGACACTGGTTGGGCCTAATTATTATATCTAGATTTAAGATTTAAATACTTATTGTTAGTTAATTTTTTTAAGATAAAATAAATAAATATACGCATGAAAAAAAATTACAATATTAGTTGGTAGTGCTCACACCGTTTTTAATTATTTAATATTATATAATTTAAGTCTATTCTTATGATTTACTTGTGTTTTATTTGTTTCCCTATCAACTATAGTTACATTATTTCTTAAATCTAGTTTCTAATTTATGACCTGCTTCATTTTTGAGTAAAACTAGATGTCCAATTTTAAAATTATATTCTTTTATTTCCTTATCGTAATTTAATTTTTGCTTAGGTTTATGCCTATTTAGTAATTGTTGAGCTCTCTTATATGTTACTTCTAACCTAAATTTGGATTCCTTAGCATGATTGTCTATATTATAGAGTGGAGTAATTCTATCTACTTCTACATCTACTTATCTACATTAAACTGTTGAAAAGAATTCGGCTGTTTTGCAAAAACTAATTCATATGGACAGTAATTATGTGCTGTTGAAGGTGTTGTATTAAAACAGTAAGTGAAATATTTTAGCCATTCATCCCAATCAGTTTTATCAACTGTTATATAAGATCGTACGTATTCATTAAAAGTTCTATGACTTCTTTCAATTGTACCTAATGAAGTTATTTTTTCTATTTTTAATATATTACATAGTCCGAAATTAACATCTTCATTGGACCAAAGGTAAGTATAACATTATAAATTATGGTATAGTAACTAAGTATTTAGTTAATCTACGTACACCGTGTCAAATGGTTTTGTTGGTGTAATTGTCATTGGACTTTTATAATGTTTTAGTGTTCTGGCAGTTTGACATTTATGAGTTGTTTCTACGTATTTAGAAATGTCTTTGGACATATTTTTCCAATAGTAATATCTCTTTATTTTTTCTAATGTTCTATAAAGTCCACAATGTCCTCCTTCTATGGGATCATCGTGATATTTCAGCATAATTTCAAGAATTGCCTTATCATTCTTATTATCAATTTGTGACACATCATTTAGTCGCACTACTTTAATTTTATTTAACATTTTATCGCCCATAAATTTAAATTCATTAATAGAGATAAATTCGAAAATTTTCTCACTAGGAGCCACTTGTAAATTATATATGTATATTGTGTTTACCGGCCACTTTTTCGAGCCTAGAGAAAAATTGTCAAGTCAAAATTCTCGTTAGTAAACAAATCATTAATTTGTATATACTCGTATGTTACAGTGATGCCAGAATGCTTTCACCAATAATGGCTAAATGTAGACGAAAAAATGGCTAAAAACTAGCTAAAAAATTGCTAAGCGAGATCGAATGGAAGACTCATAAGTATTAAACAAAAATAATAAGGTAATTCATATTATATTTTTTGATGCAACTTGGGAAACAATTTTAAACTAAATAAATGTAAAGCAAATAAAAAACAACAATTTCTCTTATGTTTTTACCTTCTCCTGTAAAGTTACAATTACTTGAGAAAAACATATATGTAGATAATTTTTAATTAAAAAATTAGATCATCATTAACATCATTGTTGTTTTTGTCATAGTTGTCGTTTGTGCCAATAAATTTTAAGAAACTGCGAAATTTCCTATCCGTTACAAAAACTGCGTGATATTTTCAATCCAAACCTATTTAGTCCATTTTCTATTTTGTAACCCCCGACCAAAAAAATGGTGTTATAAGTTTGTATTGTGTATCTGTGTATACACGAGTCCATGTCAGACCATACCGCTGGACCGATTATAATTTATTTTTTTTTTGAAAGATGACTTGATCGAGAGTGTTCTTAGCTATGTTTGAAGAAAATCGGTCCAGTCGCTTAGAAGATGTCACATCTTTTTCAGATGTATTCTGGTGAATATGTGTATCTTTGACGCCCTAGCTCCTAAATGGATAGAGCGATTTTAATTTGATATTGTTCGTTTTAAAGGTGACTTGCAGGGGTGTTCTGCAAACCAAGCGATTTGAAATCGTGCGATTTCAAAAACGAAAAACAGTGATCTGCTGATCGGACGACTTAGCGCATTCGCAGGTCAGTTCTTCTAAAATATCTTAAACATCTAAAATATTAAAACCAATTAAAAAGCTGCAACAAGTCACCTTTTTAATTAAGTTCTTTCCTGGAAATTAGGCGATTTCAAAAAGTGCGGTTTACAGAACACCCCTTTTGATCTAATATCTTCTCGTTTACATTTGAAGCAAATCGGCCCAGCCGTTTGGTCTGTACTTCTGGGCTTCCTAAATTTTTAATTTATTTTATTGATCTTTTATTTCAACTTTATCACTTGGATAAAACAAACATGAAACTTAATTTACTGATATTATAAGGCACCAAATAATCCTGACAACTTACAATGACATTACCACGATTATAAGAAAGGGGTAGCAAATCGTATTGTTACCAATTTTGCATCTTAAAATGCATAACAAATGATTACACACTATTTTAAAAGCCATTTTGTTTATTCCACAGAGGAGACCAGAGGTGTCACGAGCACAAAGCAAGACGGAAGATAATTGTGATTTTGTGGTGTTTTTAGAGGTCTCGCTCACACATGTAGCATATAACGGGTGTCTAATAATATGATCTGTATCGGGTTGCATGCATATTAGCCAGCTTTATTGCTCGTCGGAGGGGTGGTTCGTTGGTTGCTGCTTCAAATCGAATTCACTACAGCTAAATTTTAATATTTGCATGCAACAAGATTCAACTTAATGACATTTGAATCCAAAGTTTTTTGAAATGTGATAGGAATGAAAAATACCAAAATACATACTAAAAAGCATTCTAAAAGAGAAGTTTTGGATTGAGTCTGGGATGTAATTGACCCAATATGTTGCCCACCCTGCCATGATTAATACACAAAAAAACCGAACTAAATAAACATCTTGTAGTAATCCCATCTTCAATCACAACGAAACAGTTACCAAAAGTAAAAAATCAAACAGTATAATTTAATTTAAGCACAAATCATTATGATTTATTCAAATATAAAATAATTCATTTAAAAATAATAGTTTTCATTTTACTCAATGATTTTAACGAATGTTAATGGAATTTTTAATAATATAGTTAGCTTTAATGAAATTAAAAGGAATTTAAGGTAAAAATATAACTAAGTATAAAAATAGTTGAAAATACAAAAAAAGTTTTACAAAAATAAAAATACGGTTAATTATCAATTTGTGTTTCATAGCGCAATGCTGAGGCGACCATAATTTGTAATGTATTTGCAATGAAACACACAAGCGTTTGTTCTGTGATCAATCAAAGTGTATTGATATTTTATTTGATAATTTCTTCTGCTTATATACTAACAGTGAGAAGCTCGCTTTTCTTATTTTTACTTATTCTAATATACATACATTAATACATTTATATTATATTGCATAAAATATACATACATTGTATTAAATAACTATACATTGTACCAGGCATACGTTTGAAGTTCAGTGCCATTTCGCTCTACTCATAGTAACAGTTTATTCAAGTCAGCATAATTCAAATTATTTAGCAATAGCGAGCGTTGACCGAAAACTATAAGAATATTATGTTACCAAAACTCCAGCGTTTATAACTAAAGTGTGTTTGCAATTAAAAATCGTCACCGACCTATCACAACAGGACGTTGACTTTAAGTTAGTTCAATTTGTTTACATACTTTTGAATATTATTGTTTTTTTTATGAATATCAGATTGCTGTGACTGTTTGGTGAGGTTCATGCATATATCATACTATGTATACACTACACCCCTACTCTTTCAGTTAAAATTACAAAATTTTGTCAATTTTGTAATATTATAAAAACTTTTTGTTGATGTGCTGCCTGCGTGGTACAATGTTTACATTATTTTATTTTATTATTACATTTTTTTTTAGATAAATATTAAATTCTTATTGTATTTATTTATTTAGAAAAAAAAGTAGTGTGTTGTTTAAGTGGTATAATATTGGTTGATTTTTATAGTTCTTAATTTTAGTGTTATGTTCTTATGGAACTTATGATAACTAATAAAAATTTTTTTTTTTGTATTTTGTAAATAAATGTGCAATTCTTATGCTAAAGATATTTTTATTCTTACATTAAATAATTTTTTATTTCTTACATTTCTTTAATAAATTTTTATGTACAGTTTTAATTTTTCCATTGATTTTTAATTCTACATTTACATTATTTATATTTATTATTTCGTAAGGACCATGATATGGTGCTTCATATTTTCTTCTATTCTCCTTTTTTATTAAAACTAAGTCTCCTATTCTAAGATCTATTCTGTTAGTTTTATTATATGATTCTAACTGTCTCTTTTTCTTTACTGCTTCTATAAGCTTTCTAGCATTTTTTAGTGAATTTTTTATTCTAACTTAATTCACATGCGTAATTGTCTAGATTATAAGTCCTGTTTTCATTATTCATTATTTCTTCACCTGGTAAGGTAGGTATCTTGCCAAAAATTAACTCAAATGGTGTATAATTTGTGTCTACGTGAGGCGTTATATTGTATGCAAAAGAATAATAAGGTATCCAGTCGTGCCAGTAGTCATAATTCACGAATGACAAAAAGTATTTATTTAGAACTCTATGATTTCTTTCTACAGTACCGAGTGTTTCATGATGGTACGGTGTGGATATGTCATGTTCTATTTTTAGCAAAGTACATATTTCTTTCATTAATTCATTTACAAACTCTGTACCTCTGTCCGATTTTAGTGTTTTAAATATGCCATACTTCAATATTAAATTTTCTGTCAAACATTTTGCGATTGATTTGGCATCCTTTGTTTCCATTGGTGCAGCTATAATGTATTTGGTTAATTCACATTGCATTGTTAATATACATATATCGATTGTTTCCAGAAGGTCGCAAAGGGCCAACTGTATCTATGACTATAGTGGAAAAACTATTTTTGGTGTATCCGTAATGCATAACGGTTCTTTGGTGTGTCTTACTTATTTGTTTGACATAGATCACACTCAAAAACATACCTTTTTACCATCTTGTACATATTTTTCCATATGTATTTTTGTTTCAATTTGATTAAAGTTTTTCTTACTCTGAAATGTCCTCCGCATGGTTTGTTGTGATACAATTTAATCAATTCTTTTTTTCTGTTTTCATCTGTTATTCTTTGAGGATTGTTATATAACATTATTTTTACATCATTTTCTTTGCACGTGTCTGACTTTTCTTTAAACTTTTCTATACTTATTTTTTTAAATATTTCGTCACCTTTTTCTAGTGCGAATCTTACACAATTTGTTCTGCCTAAAACAGAGGATAGCTTCTCCAATATATTATCTAGATAATAAGGATTATCGCCACATCTGATGCGCATTTTATTTAGGACAGAATCGTTTTCGATTTTCAATTCTTTGATTTTTCAAATATAAATCTCAATTTTCTTGCTAGCTTTATATCATTTATGGATGTACAATCCCAAACTTTGAGTTGATCAGACTCATTAGGATCTGTATTACCGTTCTTTTCATTTTTCTTATATTTACCTAGGTTTTTGGTTTCCTCAATTTGTATCCTCTTTTTGTTCATATTTCTTGTTATCACCAGCGATTTTTTTACATTTTCATCAATTTTATTAGGAATCATTTCTTTTAACATTTCTGAATCTAATTCTATTCTTGACAATGCGTCTGCGTTAGTATTATTACTTCCTTTTTTGTATATTATTTCATAGTCCGACAATTCCATACGAATTCTAGTTAATTTTGAATTTGGATTTTTATGTGAGAATAGTGAAATTAGTGGACGTTGGTCTGTGATGACAATAAATTTTTTGCCGTACAGGTAGGGTCAAAAAATTGTATTCCCCAATGTATACCAAGTAGTTCTTTTTCTATTACTGGCTTATTCCTTTCATGTTTGTTAAGTGATCGACTAGCAAAGGATATCGGTCTACCCGTTCCAATTTCTCCTTGTGACAGAACAGCTCCTAGTGCAAGATTAGATGCGTCTGTCGTCAGTATGAATGGTTTGTCGAAATTCAGGTATTGCAGAATTGGTGGACTTATCAGTTTCTTCTTTAATGTTTCAAAGGCAGTTTGACATTGTTCTGTCCAGTTGAATTTGGTTCCCTTAAATAAGCAGTTCGTAATATCTGCGAAATTCTTACCAAATCGTCTGTAATAGTTACAAAAGGCCACGAATCTTCTAACTTCGTCTGCATTCTTTGGTATTGGATATCTTGTTATTGCTTCAAATTTTTCTGGATCTGGTTTTATTCCGCCTGCTGTTATTAAGTGTCCAAGATATATTACTCATGACTTCAAAAAGCAGCATTTATTAGCATTGAGTTTTAAGTTATATTGTTGTAATCTGTTTAATACCTTAATGAGATTTGTATTATAATGTTTAAGACTACTTCCAAAGACTATTATATCGTCCACATACAAGAAGGCTTCACATTCCAGACCTAATAGAGCTATCGTCAACATACGTTGAAAACTGTTCGATGATACCTTCAAACCAAAAGGCAATCGTGTATATTGGTAATGTCCGTCGGATGTTGAAAATGCTGTGCATGGTCGAGATTTTTGTTCAAGTTCGATTTGGTGGAAGGAGCTTGTCATGTCCAGTGTCTAGAAATATTTTGCTCTACCCAATTTGTCAAGTATATCTTCCAAACGAGTTAAAGGGAATTTGTCATTGACAATTTTGTCGTTTAATTTTCTAAAATCTACAACTAATCTCCATTTTTGCAATTCTGCATTACCCTTTTTTGGTACCAATAACAGTGGTGCATTGTATGGGCTTATGGATGGTTCTATAATTTTATTTTCCAACAGTTTATTTACTTGAGAGTTTATTTCTGTGGCTTGTGCATGTGGGAGACGGTAGTTTTATATATATACGGGGTTATTGTCGTTTAATTCTATAGTTTGCTTATAAAAGTTATTAGTTGTTAAATATTCGTCTTCTAGGTGGAATATATTTTGATATTTCTTTAGTATTGTTATAAGGTTTTCCTTGTCTTCACCACTCAAGTTTTCTAGGTTGAGGTTGTTTATGTATGATGATTTTCGTATTTATGGTTATTAATTGAAAAAATTTCGTAATTTTGTAGTGGAATTGTTTTTATTTTTAAATTTTTAATGTTAGCTATTTTGTCCGTAACGTTTATTATTCTAATATGTTGATATCCATTTCTTGGTACTATCGCGTTTGCCAGATATACCCCTCTAACAATTTCTCTGTTTAATACTACTGCATCTTCTTCTAATTCGATACCAAATGGTAAAATTATTTCGCTTCTCTGAGGAACTATTATTTGATTAATTCTAAAAGTGTTATCATATATTGGAATAGTGACTGTTTCATTTTTGTAGTTAAATGTGAGTGTATATGAGTCGTAGTCTTTATTACATCTGTGTTTTGTCAACAAGTCTCGCCCAAGAATTCCTTCGGTGTTGATTGGAAAGCTATTTTCTACCAATTGTATTTTGTGTCTAATTATTTCGTTATTTATGTTAATCTTAATAACTGTGGAGCCTAAGGATTTAATAATATTTTCCAGTCAAATTGCAATAATCATTTACATATATTCTCTTCATATCTATTAAGGAATTTCGCTTTACAGAGTGAAACGTCTGCTGCTGTGTCTATTAAAAATGTCAATTTGTTTTCTTCATCCACTATTTTTAATTTTACATAGTTTCTGAGGTTGGATGAAATGCAATATATGTTTTTTGCTTCTAATATGTTCCCATTGGAGACTTCATCTGTATGGTCTCCGGGATCATCGAGTTTCCTTGATCTTGTATTTGGTTAATATTACGGTTTATATTATTGTAATTTTGTCTTCTTTGGTCATTGTTCCATCGGTTTCGGTTGTTATTATTTGCTCTATTATAATTATTGTTGTTATTATTTGTTCTATTATTGTTGGTATTAATTGTTCTACTGTTATTATTGTTTCTGGTATTATCGTGCATTTTTGAAAAACACTGTTTTGAAAAATGGTTAATTTTGCCACAATTATTACATTTCTTGCCTTGAGCGGCACATCGATTCCCGTGAATGCCACCACATTTCCTACAATTTTGTTGCTGTCTAGAATTATTGTATTGTGCTTTTTGATGAAATATTTGTTTCTGAGTTGCTCTTGCTGCAACTTGTTCTGCAATTTTGACAGCCTCAGAAAAAGTTTTCACTTGGCTTGCATCAATTGTGGTTATGATTTGTGGATCTTTAAGTCCATTCATAAAAGCATTGAATGCTATTTTACTATTTGTACTTATAGTATTTCTATTATTTTCTCCTTCTTCTGATATTTGTATTTCGTTTAAATCTGCAATGAGGTTTTCTATCTTAGTAGCAAACCCTATTACACTGGCATCTTTTTGAATCGTGTTGTTAATTTTTTTAATAATGTGTTTGAAGTTTTCGCTAGTTTACAGTTGGTTTTCAATTTTTCTATTAGTTCAGTAATATTTGTAGGCACGGATATTTGTTTTAATCTATTTTGTACGCGCATGTCTATTCTTGATCTAAAAATGAAATTAAAGAAACATGTACTTTTTTCTGTTGGTATTGTCAATGAAACTGTTTCCAAGTTTGTTATGAAATCATTTAGTTCGTTAGATCTACCAGTGAATTTAGGTACTAACTTCGTTATTAATGATAATTCATTAATGTCCAAGTTTGCCATTGTTGAGTTTTTGTCTTGAATGCTTTTTTGTAAATGTTGTTCTAATAAATCTATTGCTTCTTTTTTTAATGTAGCAAATCTATCAATTATCTTTGGTTCCTTTTCCAATGTCAGAGGTTTCAAATTTCTTTTGTAAATTTTGTATTTCTACCTTTTTCTCATTTATTGTGTCCTCTGTGTATGGTCTTCCTATTGATTTTCTTAGCGTTCTGTTCTAATGACTTAATGTATTCCATTTGTATGAACAAGTGGTTTTTATTTATTATTGAAAAAAAAATTTTTTTAAGACAGTGTTTCAAATATTAGTTTCATGGTTTTTAAGAATAGTATAAATGACGGTGAAAAACAAAAATTATAATTAGTATTAATACATTTTTAATATTAATGTCAATCATTATTAAAACTTTTAGATTTTTCAGAATGTTATATATATGTACACATATATATATATGCATTTTTTTTAACAAAATTAATCTGAAAATTTTTTTTCTTCTTGTTTTTGTTCTTGTAGATTTTTTTATTTTTATTATGGGTCAAGATTTTCCCCAGGTTGTTATTTTTATCTTTTATGTTTGCTGCTAAGTCCTCTAATTCTTGAATCTCTTTGTTAATGTATTCATTTATCAAATATACAACAGCAATAAAAATTACAATTATTATCAGAGTAAATTTCATATTTACTATGACTATACATAAAAATTGTTAAAACAAAAATTATGGTGTTATGATTATAATTATTTATTATTTTTCTTGTTGCGTTTAATTTGTTTTAATTCATCTTTTAAAATTGTAATATGTTGTTGTATTTTGCTGTATTCATCCTCTTTAGCGTATGTCGCTTGATGTATGAGGCATGAGGTTGGGTTTTTATTTTGTTTCTTCTTCCGCCTCTTGATTTAGCAACATTTGGTAGGGGGAAGATTTCATATTTCGGGTCTCTTCTTGGCTTACTTATTTTTCTAGGTTTCAGACCCAAGTTGAGTATTTCGGGCTTCTGGTCTTTCGAGGCATCTTCCTCTAGTAGACGCTTCCAGCGATCTTCGGCTTCTTGTAACTCTTTCAGAAGTTCCTCCCAGGGTTGTTTCACTTGGTTGTCTGGTCTGATATTAATTTTTGTAGGAGCTCGTTCCCTTCCACGTTATAAGGATGGTTAATGCGTTTAAGGATGGTGTCTTTATTTAAAAAAAATTTCTTGATATATTCCAGCTAAGCATAAGCTATATATGCTGGTTATCGTTATATCGTCCTGGTGCTCTTGTAACCAGATTATAGCAGATTTATTTGCTGTTTGTATCTGATTTAGAGCAGGATCGCCATGTAATGTATTTGCAATGAAACACACAAGCGTTTGTTCTGTGATCAATCAAAGTGTATTGATATTTTATTTGATAATTTCTTCTGCTTATATACTAACAGTGAGAAGCTCGCTTTTCTTCTTTTTACTTATTCTAATATACATACATTCATACATTTATATTATATTGCATAAAATATACATACATTGTATTAAATAACTATACATTGTACCAGGCATACGTTTGAAGTTCAGTGCCATTTCGCTCTACTCATAGTAACAGTTTATTCAAGTCAGCATAATTCAAATTATTTAGCAATAGCGAGCGTTGACCGAAAACTATAAGAATATTATGTTGCCGAAACTCCAGCGTTTATAACTAAAGTGTGTTTGCAATTAAAAATCGTCACCGACCTATCACAACAGGACGTTGACATTAAGTTAGTATGAATATCAGATTGCTGTGACTGTTTGGTGAGGTTCATGCATATGTTATACTATGTATACACTACAAATTGAATTTCCAAATTAATTTACTGGCGATTTAATTCATTAAAATTTCAGTGATTATCAATATCAAATTTATAATTTATTTACCATGAAAAAAATTTTAGTATGGTCACCCCAAAAACTAAACAGAGATTTTATATTTTAGATTGATTTTGCACATATAATACTAAAAAAAAATACAGGGAATAAAGGAAAAAATATATAAAAATAATAAAACAAAAATGTATAAAGGTAGGATCACACTATTGCCGCAATGCACCAATTATTGCTCCATTTTATATGCCAATCGTGTGATTTCACAATTTTTTGTCCCATACGACAATCGAGAACAATATTGTGGTGATTTGACGCAATCAAATGCAACTCTGGTGCGGCAATCGTGTGAACGATTGATAGACAACCATGCCCCAATAAAAATGCTACAAATGTACCAATATTTATTGTGTTCTCGAGCGGCAATCAAAGAAGCCAATACGCGACAATTTCTTAAGTGTTTTTGTATGTACTGTAAACTTCAACTTACTTTATGTATAATTATAACTTATTTGAAACGTTAACATGGAACTGTGATCTAATCTGTAACACATATATTTAGCTTTTATTCGTTTAAAAGAACGAAAATCGCCTCTGCTTTGTATATTTAATGAGCACAAAATATACAAAGCAGAGGCAATTTTATTTCTTTTAAACGAATAAAACATTTTCACGTACAAAACAAAACAGAAAAAAGTATTTCTTTTTAAAAGAAAACTATTTGCACGTAAAACAAAACAAACTAAAAACTACCAAGAAAGGTGTTTGTTTGTGTTGCCGCAAGTTAGATCAATCGTATGACTAGGATGCGGCAATTATTGCTACAAATTCATTCTTCGAAAATTTGTGGCAATCAAATTTTTATAAAATGGGGCAATAAGGTGACTGCAACGTATTTGATTGGGACAATCCTATTATTGTGCACCAATTCACCACAATAAAAATTGGGTCAGATTGGTGTATTTGCGGCAATCGTGTGATCCTACCTTAAGAGTGACTTACATTAATAATGTGTTCTGGTTGCTCCCACGACGAAAGATCTTTCGAAGAGTGCAGCAGGCTTATTGCTAAGAGAAAAAGGCTATAATCTGTTGCACTGTAATTTTAAATTGTATTTCTGTTTAAAAGAGAACCCTCACAAGCACTATGAATCACAATTACAATAATTAGAAAAAAATTATATGTTTTAAATTAAAATTTTTTTATATATATATCATTTTTGCTAGTATTGTTACTCTTTTTTTCAATTTAGTTAAATTCCTATGAAAAGAGCACAGGCATGTAATCCAATTGCATTTTCAATATGTATATACATCAAGTAAAGGTTTTTTTTTATAAAATTTTAACATTACAGCGCTGCCGCTCAGAACACTTTATTGAGAGCCTCTCTTGTTTTTTTCTTATTGCAATTTAACATATGTATGTAAATATATTTGTGTATAACACTTTTACTAAAATGCAATTGAAATGCAGGCTTCTTTTTTTCAGGTTTTTTTTTGTAAGATATTGTTGTTTTTTTTCTATTCTTTTAATGTGTTTATGGTTATTCTTTTGTTTCTCAACTTAGACGCTTATTTTAATAAAATTTTTCTTTCGATTGGTAAATATTTGAGTTTGAGACTAATTTAATAAAGCCAAATACATACATATGTATGCACGCTTTCTTTAGAGGTTTATATTCTTCTTGAATAATTTGGTTTTAGACACTTTGCAAAATTTAAATTTTCTATTTTTCTTTCTTTTCAAATTTTCAGTTTTTCTCTCGTTACATAAAGTACTTTAAATCTTGTTTTCTTCCAATTTTATAACATTGTTATTTTCTTGTACGGTTCTTTGTTAATCACAATTTAACTTTTTTCCCGTTCCACCCTTCTCCATGCACCTCAACGGTTATGCTTTAGACATGACTAAACATGATTTTAATATAAATACATCTGTCAGCAATATCGCAGTAAACCCCTCTCTCTCCTCTTCGTTGGCAAACATACAAACTATGTACATATGTAGATAAAATTATGGTATGCTTTTTTCTAAATCATTAAAAAAAATTAATGATAAGTATCACGAAAAAAGAGGCCAGTTTTTAGTGATTAGAAACACACAATATGCAATTGATCTTTTTAGTTTTAACTTTTAGCCGAAATACCTTTATATTTTATTTGTAGAAATTCTGCTAAGGAATCTAAAATCTTCTGGCTTTTTCCCAGTAATGTGCCTAATAAAAAAATATAAGGTTTATTACCAAAAAAATATATAATATTGTATTGATATCAATAAAAATTTAAATTTTCTTTCAAAAAAAAAAAAAAATATAATTCATTACCTTCATGCACAGCGGATTTTTTATTGTAGTTTATATGCTAAGAAGTCGAATCAACTTTAAACTTTATCACAGGCCACTCAAGAAGAAAATGCCAGAACTATACTTTTAATAATTTTATAAACCTTTGGTAAGTCCGCAAGCTAGCGGTTCGAAAAAAATAACATTTTCTTTCCAAAATTTAATTTGCGTTTTGTATAAACAAATATTAGTATAAACGTCAAGTGCATGATAGGAGCAAAACTTTTAACTTTAATGGTTGTCAACAGATGGCGTTTATATCTGACGGATAAAAGATTTGTAACTGAATTAAATTTAAATGTACAGATAGATTATATTAGCATGTGTTAGATAACTATTACATTATTTACCATACGTTTATTTAACTGTCTGTAAAAAAATTTTTTTTTCATATTGTTTATTTATTTTTTTGTATCTACCAGATACAATCTGCCTCCTTTCTACTTTTCTATTGAACTGTTGTGTATTGCTAAAAATGTTGCAGGTACAAAATCAATTGCTAGCGCCATTACACACAGTCATTAACTCCTCTTTACTTTTTCTTTCGCGTGGTATTATTTTAAAGTAATCATTCGCAGCCTAGTTTTTGTAAATAAATGGTAAAAATTAATATTTTCGAATGAAAATGCTTAAAACAAAATCTCTAATCATTTGAAAACAAGTTTTTGTCACTTTATTAATACTAATAATCCTTTTCGCATTGTGTTTTTTAATTCAATACCACAAATTCCTCCATTTAATTTTGTGCAAATGTTCATGTGCTAAAGCGTATTTTCAATTTATGCTTTGTGGTTTCATTCGTTGTTTTGCTTTTTGCAAGTTGAAGTTAAAAATTAAAATTTTTGAAGGAAAATGTTTAAAATTGAGTTTTTAAGCATTTGGAAACTAATTTTAATCACTTTTATAATACTAATAATATTTTACACATTGTTTTATTTAGTTCAACACTGCAAAATCTTTCATTTAATTTTGTAAAAATGTTCAATTGTTCATTTCACTAAGTATACATTTTCTGCTGTTTGTTTTGATTATTGTACTAAAAATATTCAATAACAAACACACTACATTTGTCCCTTTTTAACAGTGATCAAATCAGATGATTTGAGCTTTTTTCTTAAGTCACTTTCTACAACTCTGGTCTCCTCTGTGGTTTATTCTGTTACTGATAATAATTCCAAAAAATACAACATATTACTCAGTTGTATTTTTTTGGTAGTTCCTTAAAATTTGTTATAAAAAATCGCAAAAAATTTCATGTATGGAGAAATTTGCTAAAAATAGCTAAACATAAAATAAAAGTGTATAAAAAATGGCTAATAGCTAAATTGACTTTTCTTCTGGCTAAATGGGATGAAAAATGGCTAAATTTAGCCAGAAAATGGCTAAATTGGCATCACTGATATGTTACTATAGATTTTCCACGTTTGATATAACACCTTCCGGGGTAATCTTTAGTTTATAGTATTTTCTGACGTCAGTGTTTGTTGTACTTATATACGGGGTTATCATTATTTTTTTTAATCAAATTTATGCTGTTTAATAAGTGTATTACTATTCTTTTCTTTTTCTGTGTTGGTCATCGATCTAGTCGTGACTCTTACGGCCTGTCCCACGATGTCACTCGAAATCGTTCGATCGACAACTTGTATTGCAAACAACAATAACATTAGAAAAGTTGTTGCTGTTTTCAATATACATATGTATGTATTCGATCGAACCATTTCTAGTGACATCGTGGGACAGGCCGTTAATATAGAAAAAATTTTATTATTCATATCTTTAAGATCGTTTATTGTAACTCGCGATAGAGCGTCAGCAACATAGTTATCTTTTCTTATTGCATTGATCTTAGGGGAAAGTTTTTCTAACTATTTTTGTGGTTTCCATTTCTATAGTTGCTAAACATTGTCTCATTCCATTGTTGTAATTGATATTGCTAGTATATCTATTATAGTTATAGTTATTGCTATTATTATTGTTATTAAATAATTTTAATAACTTTTTTTTCTTTTCTTTTTAATTTTCTTCATTTTCTTGTTTTCTTAAAACGTAATTGATAAAAAGGTATTATTAAATTTCTTTGTCTGAATTAACTATTATGCAATTCATTCTATTCTATCTACATATATGGTTTGAGTTTTAATATACATATCTGTTAGAATTTATCTAAATCATTTGCCCTACTAACGTATTTTTTCCTCAAATTTCTATGGTGTGTTTTGTAGATTTTTAAAGATAAAATAATTATTAAAGTTATTTCAATTAGTTTTAAATTAATTTTTTCCTGAACGACCTCTACCTCGTTAACTACGTTTGCATTTGCGTTTTCTATTTTTGATTCGGTTTTTCCCATTATGTATTAATTATTTTAAATATCTTCTTTTAAATATCTTTTCTTCATTAAGAAACATTCTAATTCTATATGTGTTCTATTCATGATGTTTTCCCTTGTGGGAGTTCCATCTATACCCAAAAG
Organism: Nowickia ferox; assembly: GCA_936439885.1. Classification (NCBI taxonomy): domain Eukaryota; kingdom Metazoa; phylum Arthropoda; class Insecta; order Diptera; family Tachinidae; genus Nowickia; species Nowickia ferox. The sequence continues at coordinate 123,394 of CAKZFG010000002.1, read as the reverse complement.
CTTCCATAATTCTGTCAATAACTTAATATCCTTTTTTAAATCTTCTTCTTCTTTCTTCAATTTCTTAAACTTCATTAGAATCCCATTTTATTGGGTTTGGGTAGTTGGTGAAAATAGTCCTTACAAGATTAAAAATTTAGGAAAATATTAAAAAAAAATTTTTTTAAAGCAAAGTTATTATAAAAAAATTTTATCAAATAGCCATTAATGCACTGTTATTAAATATATGTTGTTAAATTGTCTCTCCGTATTCTCTCCTACTCGATACATTTTGCTTTTACATGATAAATTTTTTTATAATTTACAGCATTTTTTGACATGTAGTAATACATTGTATTACCATGTAAAGACAGCTTTATAATTTCGAGAGAAGATATCTTAAATACAAAATATAAAAATTATTATTACAAAAATGCAAATAAATAAATATTTATTTAAATATTGTGACTCTTTGGATTTTTTAGTCTAAAAAACGCTAATGAAGCACATTTATGATAAAGCAACTAATTTTGCTCGATTGTAGTAACAGAATATGTAATAGCCCATTTACGCTGACGCCAAATTAAGTAGTTTCGTGATTTCCATCGAAATCAATTGAAATTAACTAATGTCCCATACATTTTGACATTTTCCAAATTAAGTTATTCGACTTAATTTCGATGAAATTAACAAGAAATTACAATATACAACGCTGTTTTTGTACTAAAACTACTTTTTTGTTAAAAAATTAATAAATTTACAACTATGAGAAACAACAGATAAAAGAAATAAAAAAAATTTTAATTTAATATGTAATTAAAAGAAGCTTAAAAATTATTATATATATGACGATTATTGCAAGAAAAACTTGTATAAATGCAACAGAGTTTATTCCACTGAAATATGTACTTCAATGTCTGCCGCAATGAATAAGATGTTAGCGAAATCAACTTAATTGTCATTCAGTAAACAGCATGAACACTCTTGATTTCGTTCGTAATTTGAGCTTGAAATTACTTAATTTCGTGTCAGCCTGAAAGCACTATTACACACTGTTTTTTAATTCAACACTACAAAATCTTTTATTTAATTTTGTAAAAATGTTCTCTTGTTCATTTCACAAATTACACATTTTCTCTTTGTTTTGATTATATCGTTAACAACTTGATAACAAATATACTACAATTGTCCCTTTCTCGCCAAACCTGTGTCAAAGCTTTTTTCATCACTCATTTTCTTCACATCTGTGTACTTTGTGTACATCCGCTGAAATGAGAAAAATCATATGAAGCAACAAGAATAAATTGCGAAAAGTAGAAAAGAGAAACAAAAAATGTCCGGTACATAGGGTCGTGTACTACACACTCTGCATTTTCGCCCCTTTCTACAAACTTCGTCTGTCTGTCTTTCAATTTCCCAAATGTAAAAGGGCACTTAGTCCTCGTTCAGAATTGCAATTTTTGTTGCTACAACTTTTTAAAATTCTGCTTTGAAATTGCATTAGTGTCCACATTATGAAATTCTAGTTTTGCAATTATGTATTTAAAAAAATTCTATTACACAACAAATTTCCTTGACAAATTAACAATTCTATTTACTTTTTGTGTTTTTTAAACAACTAAAGTAATAAAATAAAACGTCAAACACACCTACCAACATTTAATTATCAACTACGAATTTCAAAACAAAAGAGAATTGCAGAGCACATGAAACTGTGTACCCTCCCCAATCTTCTCACCTCCCTCACCAACAAACTCAAGAATTGCTGTAACAAAAATTGCAAAAATTGTCGTTATATTTTTAACAATCGATCCACTTACACAACAAAGACAAGTAATTGAAATGTATTTAATATAAATAGAGCAATTAAATTATTTCTGTTGTACTGAAAATATACATAATTATTGTTTCTTTTATTTTATTTTAGTGTTTAATAAGTTTAAATTATAACATTTAATCGGCGCCGTTGAATTTTTCTTACGGTATCTTTTTTATTATTATTCATTTCATGACACAATAATACATGTAGCCGCGAATCTACAACAAATGTACAATAAATAAAACAACAGGGTTTTTTGACAAGTGTCAAAAAACAAAGAGAAAACAAGAGACATGTACTTCCGTTTTCTTTTGTCTTTGCAAAGCTTTATTTGTATTAGTACAGTTTTAAGAGGAACCATGCGCGTGTATTGGTAAAACACTTGTTCTCTTGTATTTGCAAAGCTGGTTTGTATTAGTACAGTTTAATAGGCACTGTTACAGTTTAATAGGAACTGTATTCGTAAAACGTAACAATTGGCAGATCACATCACGAAACAAACTCCATCAGCTGGCGCTTCGAGGTTACCTGTATTATTGTGTCATGATCATTTCTTATAGAAATGAAGCAAAACAAGAGTTAACTTTACTTCGAATTTTTTTGTCCAGTGTATCATATATGATGCACAGGCGTCATGACTGATACGCTTGCGTATTATATGTTATACACAATTTGTCTTATTTCCTTTAACAAAGAAAAGTTTCTATGTAGTACTGCAAGCCAACGACAATTGAAAAAATGGGATTCCCGTTATTTTACTCTACACGCGTACTAACTTCAGTGCTAACACAACACTGAAAAGAAAATAAATAGTTGGAATATTGGCCCGTGTATCATATGTGATGCACGTTATTTTTACTAGATTATGAACGTGGACGTACGCTATATAAAAAAGATTTTGTTTGGGGACAGTCAAAGCTTTAAACCTTGAAATGGAGCAAAATGAATAATGCTAAATATCTCAGAAACCATAATTAATTTCGCGAAAAATGTTTAGGATTCAGAAAGGAGATATTCGAAATATATGTATGTATATACCCCATACCTAACTAATTTTTTTACAAATGGTCGGTGGGTCAAACCAATAATGGACTGACGATATAGCAAACCATAACTAATCGTACCTTTAATATATCTTAGAACTCTTTGTAGCATTGATATGTACTTGACATGGATTCTGCATATACCAAATTAACACATAATATGTGTAGGAAATGCCTGGTCTACTTATAATTGGTAAATATATGAAAGAGGCAATCAATTCTTTATAAGGGAAATTTTCATTTACTTCATTATTGATAAGATTTATCCACCCTGGTTCGAAAGGCGTAGATACATGATTACAGTTTATCATAGAAAACCGTTTGATGATTTACTTCATGTACTGTCGTTGATGAAGAAATATAGAATTATTTATTTTAATTGAAATTTATTTGCTGGTGGTGAAGCATTGTCTATATATTTCATTGATGCTTAGCCAAATCAAAATGTGGTTGAAGTCTACTGATGATTATCACAATGGACCCAATTGGGTCTCCGATTGGAGGTGCGGTATAGCACCACCCTTCCAAACTGACTGATGATTGGCTAAGCAACAATGAAATATATAGACAATGCTTAACCACAGCAAATAAATTTCAAATAGAATTACGCTCTAATTCATAAAAAATATTTCAGGTTTATTACAATTTTATTTGACAAATTTCTCATAGAAATATGTCAAATAAATGCTTAATAAACCTGAAATATTTTTATGAATAAGGCAGTTAGAATTTATTATTTTAATTTGGAAACCAAGAAACTTATTTATTTTACATTCCTTCAATTAAAAATTCGTTTTGAGATGATCTAGCACCAGTTTTCCATAAGCAAAGTTTGCTTTGCAAAGTCTTAATTCAGCTGGGAGAAAAATAGAAAGAGACTACTACTACCTCTGTCTTTCACACAGCTGAATTAAGACGTGTGGAAAAGGGATATAGCATAGGGTTTGCACAGCGATTATAATCGTAACCTAAATTGCGATTAATTGCACATTTTATTCGTAATCGAACCCATTAATCGCTCGATTACTACTAAAAATTTTGCACTTTTTCAAACAAATAATTTATGTAAAATTTGTATACAGTGCAAGTTCGACTCATAAAAATTTTAAATTTGAAGTTTTAATATAAAATATATGCATACATTTTGCCTTTACCAAATTATCCGTAGATTTCAACCACACTCTTGAAAAGTTTCAAACCATCTATCTTATGTAAATACTTTCAAAGATCATTTGAGAATTTATTACAGATTTTTGAAAATCACAAAAAAATAAGTGACTGGTTCAGAGACTTATACAAAACACAAGAAACAATTTATGTATATTCGATAAGCATCTTTTTTATTTTCTTACACCTTTATACAATTAGTCGCCCATTGGGTAACAACAAAAGTATTATAAGGAAAAATTAAGAATAAAATCCAAATTAAGCACTTATTAAATTTATTATTTTATTATATTCTCCCAATTTTATTTCAAAAACGTAATATCACAAAAATTGCATTTCGATTGGCAGATAGGTACAGTTTGTCTTATTTTGGGACCTCGCACTATTACCAAAAAACATAGAAATATGAAAAAAATTTATAGTTGTAAGTCGATGTCGGTATCATGACAAACCCAGTACAAAAAGTACAGTTTTTTTATATGAAGTTTCTCATTCGTCATGATGTAAATTCAACAGGCGTGGATATCCAGTAATGGATTCTATAAATATACAAAATATATAAAAAATAAACTAGAAAAAAATTGATTTCCCATAACTCGTATTGTTTTTGATTCTCATAAGACTTTAGCTGTCACTATAGTCTCTTTAATTATCAACTCACTACAGTATCGCATACACAGACTGTTATCAACTCACAACTTAATTATAAACTGACTTGCCATTGGATTCGTTACCCCTTTTTATACTTCGCACAAGGTCACTAGAATGTTCCAGCAAAGTCTAGACAATATCATCATCATCTAAAATGTTGTTTACTAACCCCTAGTTTTTAACTCAATAATTAAGTACATAATTAGTTAATTTTTATTTAAAATCAAGTTGTAATTAAATACGATTTCGTTTTTTCAGTGGTTAATTAAAGTTTTTATTAAATTATGTTGAAAGTACGGTAGCACTGCAAAATTTCCCAGTATTATGAAAGGCTTTTCAAGCAGCAGCTGTTTACCATAAATAAGAAAGTTAGTTTATCAAAATGCAAAAAATTAAAATTGCACAAAAACACATTTTATGAAACCAAAGGAGTATAAGAATGCATTTTTCTATTTATTTATTCCATGATATAAAACTATGAATTGTATATGTCTATGGAAATTAAACGAAATTCTTTCTAGTATGACCACATGATGTTTTCAATAAGACCACATAATGTTCATGTGTATGTTTTCAGTAAACACATACACGCATGAAAACATATGGTGCGCTCATAAAACTTAAATAGTATTTAATTACACAAGGTTGGGCATTTATTTATTATTTAATTATGCACTCAAAAACACAATTTCGTACTTAATTAGAACTTAAAAATAATTACAATTTGATTACCAACTGAAAAAATGGGCATAAGTGCGCAATTAATTCATGTGGTAACTATGTACATACATGTGTATATGCATACGTGCTTACATACATACATCATTAACGACGCAATGCATGGTGGTTGCAAGGCGGATTCAGTATCAGGTGACATTTTCCGCCCGGCTGATTATCAGCTGTTGATGCCAAATTAAGCAATTTGACCCAAAATGTCAAAATTTGCTTAGAAATCTTCTGACAGATTGGTTTTGTAGCTTGGCAAACTACATGTTGTTTTTTGTGTAGTTGTATTGTTGTAGTGATAAGGTCACCTGATATTATGTTCGCCTTGGGTGGTTGCTTGCTGGTGTAAATTTGTTTTTCATTTGAATCACCATGTTGTCGGTTGGTTATTGGTTTGCGGCATAGTATATTCAAAATACATTATGACGGCAGCAATCCAATGACCAAACGACGATGTACATATGTATGTATGTACATATGTCAATCTTCTCAACGAGCAGATGCTTTTACTGGTTTTTTACTGGTTTTTTACGTTTAGTCACGTTTGTATGTGCTTTCTGTGCTGCGAATGTGTACTTAGTTGCTTGTTACTATCTAGATTGTTCTTTTTATTGACCCTGTAGGAATATTGTCGCGTAATACTTGCATTAACCCTGTTGGAATATTTTTGCGGAATGTTGCATTAACCCTGTCGACGGCAAATTCCGTAACAATATATTAACAAACCATCGTCAACATAAATGGTCAATATAATTTGTGATTTCCTTACATTTTTGATAAAAACACATGTATCAGAATCGCTGATTTTCATACAAAATTTGTGAAGTATTTCACAAAACTTTTTAATAAAATATCTTGGAGCTTGTTTCAATACGCAAAGACTCTTTTTTTAATAAACATACTTTTTGGGATTCTTTTACATATTCCATTGGCTGTCACTGCGTCTTATTTAAAGTTTCTTTCGTGGTGGCATTTTTTAGGGTATTTTCGTTTTACACTTTGTAACCTCATTCGCTGTACAATTTTTGTAAATAAATGGTGAAAATTAATCAGCCCAACGATAAACAAAAATTATGTACGAGTTTTTTCACTTTTCCCTTTTCTCCTATTATGAATTTGCTTTTTCCCTTTTTTTACCAAATGCAGGAATAAAAAAACTCCCCGGGAAAAAAGAAGTTATCATGGAAGTAGTTTAACTTGCTTTTTTCACTACAAATATTTCCTTTGCTAAACAGAAGGGAGTTTACATAAAAACATAGTTAATACTCCATTAAAACAAACTTTATGTACATAAACTTGTATTTAATAGTTCTTGTGTTTGGAAAAACACAAATAATTTTGGGCATTATCATTATTAAATCATTTATAAACTTTTTTTTACATATTTTTTCAAGTTGATGAATGTTAATAATTTTGTTTACTCTCTCACTCAAAAAAAAAAAAAAAAAAGGGAGAAACAAAATGTCAACAAACAAGCAACAACGAGCTTCTCGAGAAAATTATTTTCCGTGAGAAATGAATTCCGAGGGAATATCCATGATTGGGCTGAATATTTTTTAATGAAATGAAATCAAATGACTTCTGCAATCATTTGAAAACAATTTTTAATCACCTTCCTAATAGTAATATGCTTATTCAAATTATGGTTTTTATTTCAACACATCAAATTCTTTCATTTAATTTTGTAAAAATTTTTACTTCTACAAATTTCGAAAATGGGCATGGACGTCATTTCGAGTGGGGAGCCCACTTGCTGGCCTACTGACATACAAAAAATCCCAGACGTTATAGATTTTGGCGTCATGAAAAAATGGATTTAGTTAATGTTGAAGCTTCTTTAGATCTCTCCTCCGATCACTCTCCCACTATCGTTACAATCTGTAACCCACTAAGAAATGTTTCACCTCACCCATATGTGAAGATAATCAATCGTGTTAATTGGCTGCGATTCAAAAAATATCTTAGTACTCATTGCACAGAAAACATTACTCTAATAACGCCATGATATTAATCTAACATTGCGAATCTTAACGAAAATATTAAGCAGGCTGCTACATGCTATTACCTCCTACCCGCAGACTGGGTTTAATAGAATTTATTCTACGGATATTGAACGTCTCGTATGTGAAAAAAGAAGAGCTAGACGGGAATGGCAACAGCACAGATCGCCCAGCATAAAATCAAATTTAAAGAGTGCACTAAACGACTCCAAGAGTTGCTTGCATATGAAAAAACTGTATCTCTTAAAAACTATCTGGAAAATCTCGATGTCACTCCAGCATCTACTTACTCCTTATGGCGCGCTGCACGAAAGCTTAAACCACCTCTGCGCACATCTACCGGTGGTTGGGCAAAAATTGATACTGAAAAAGGTAACTTGTTTGCAAAGCATTTAAAATCCGTGTTTATTCCGAACACATGTACTGGTGCTGTTGCTTTACCGAGTGTAGTTGCTCTACCCCCTCGACCCTTAAAGTTTAAGGTGCTTGACGTACAGAAACTAATTACTTCTATTTATATTTAATGCCATATTACACTAGAGTATTATCCACACTACTGGAAGCTTGCCAAGGTCAAAATGATTCCAAAACCGGGCAAAGGTCTTACAAAGGCTGAATCATACAATCCAATAAGTCTACTATCAACAATGTCAAAACTTTTCGAAAAACTGCTCATGACTAAATTGTCCCCAATTCTAATTGGTAGTGGGTGCATCCCAGACCATAAATTTGGTTTTACAAGTGAGCATAGCACCATTGAACAAATGCATAGATTGATTGGTTCAATTTATAAGAAGAACATTTGAAGAACAGAAGTATTGTCCTGCCCTGTTTATTGCCGTTTCTCAGGCATTTGATAAAGTGTGGCATGAAGGCTATTGGAAAGTTATATTACTCGCCGGAAGTTCACGGTTGTTGAAGGAGACTTCATGAGTGTGCCCGAATCTATATCATCCGGTGTTCCACATGGGAGCATACTGGGGCCAGTTTGTATTTGATTTATACCGGTAATATGCCTTTGAGCAGCAATATCCATACATCAACATTTGCCGATAATACAGCCTGCCTTAGTATGCACAAAAACCCTCACGAGGCTTCCCGATATCTACAAGAACATATTACACAGCTGGAACTATGGTTAATCTTATGGAGAATCAAAGTAAACGAACAAAAGTATGTTCAGGTAACATTTGCCCTTCGAAGAGATATTTGTTCCCCAATTCTAATCAACAATTAAGTTGTTCCTACAGCTTCACATGTAAAATACCTTGGTATACACCTTGATCGACGGCTGACATGGAAACACCATATTGACTCAAAGCTAACACAAATGAAACTTAAATTAAGTCAGATACATTGGCTGATTGGTAGAAATTAACACTCAGTCTAGATTGTAAACTTTTAATATACAAGTCGCTTTTAAAACCAATATTGTGCTACGGAATACAGCTGTGGGGCACTGCTTCAGCTTCCAATATAGAGAGAATCCAACGAAGGCAAAATAAGATTTTAAGACTAATAACATCGGCTCCATGGTACATCAAAAATTTAAATTTACATCGTGATTTAAATATGCCACTAGTGACCGAAGAAATTGCAAAATACGCAGGCAAATATTTAACAAAACTCGAGTCCCATCATAATCCCCTCGCTGGTAATATCTTGAATTTTACTGGACACATCCGCTTAAAAAATAGGGACACTGCGGATCTAATACTCAACACTCCACATGAAACAGCTTGAAAATATTTTTGTGCTATTTTATGTTTATGAATTATTGATTATTATCACTAAGTTTATGCCTGACACTGGTTGGGCCTAATTATTATATCTAGATTTAAGATTTGAATACTTATTGTTAGTTAATTTTTTTGAAGATATAATAAATAAATATAAGCATGAAAAAAAATTCTACAAATGTATTTTCATTTTATTCTTTGTGGTCTCATTCGCTGTACGATTTTTGTAAATAAATGGTGAATATTAATATTTTTGAATGAAATGAATTTAAAAGGCTTCTGTAATTATTTTAAAACAATTTTTACCTTCTTAATAGTAGTAAGCTTATTCGCATTATGGTTTTTAATTTAATACAAAAAAATTTTTAATTTATTTTTGTAAAATTGTTTACTTCTTCAAATGTTTTTTCAATTTATTCTTTGTGGTCTCATTCGCTGTGTAATTTTTGTAAGTAAAAGGTAAAACTTGAAATGTTTCAATGAAAATGCTTAAAGTTAAATCAGGAATCATTTGCAAACAAATTTTAATCACTTTTTAATACCAATAATCTTTTTCACATTCTGTTTGCAACAAATTCTTTAATTTAATTTTGTAAATATGTGTGTATGTATAAATGTAAGTACATTAGTTCATTTCACAAAATGCACATTTTGTTAAGATTATTTCTCGCAGAACCTGCGCCACAAATGGTTTTAGCTTTTTTCATAAGTCACTTTCTACAACTCTGGTCTACTTTGTGGCATGAAACTTTACTTTGTGACCATCAACGTCAGTATCAAGATTTTCACGGCTGTGTGAGTACCAATGCTTTTTGGCTTGACCCAGCATCGAAGGATCGTACCACCAAAGTTTACTGTTTGATAATGTAAGCGGATCTAATTGTGATTTCCTGTGTTCTCCTGGATGCGAAAAACACTGTTAGCCACAAACGTAGTCCATGAACAAGGCGTTTTTCGAAGCCATTCCAATACAATCGTTGAATCTGTCCAACAATAGTCACGTCCGATTGGAGTTTCAATTTCCTTCAGGAAATTTTTAAGTAGTTCCAATGTTAAAACGGCTCCACATATGTATGTAGTTCTAAACGAGGTAAAGAAACCGGCTTAATTGTAGCTACCTTTGTTTTAGAAGACAACAAATGTGTATGAATTTCTCCACTTCGGGTTCGAGTAAGAATATAAATCCCCCCCCCCCCCCCCTTATGCCTTTTCCGTAGCATCGGAAAACACACGAAGTTCGGTACTATGTCTTTATAATAAAGATATTCACGTCAACTCTTCCAACTGTGTAAAATGCATCATTGCACTTTCTGACGTGAGCAACCCATTTTGTTTAGTTATCTGTAAAGTAACAAAAGTGTTAGAACTTCGCTGATTAATTCTGTAATTAATTGGCTAATAAAAATTTCAATATTAATAATATTGGTATTATTTAACAAAATTCTAATAACACATTTGAGCCATAGACAAAGTTATGTATTTGTAATCTTAAAATCGAATTTGAAGAATACCTAATAATTTCTAGCTGGTTAAGAAATTATTTATAATTCTTTTTTTGTATACAAAATACTTTCAACAACTGTTGTTTCCATTTAAAAGAAAACCATATACATACATACATATGTACATAAAACAGGTAGATACATATTTCTTGTATAGTCGATTTTACTTTCCATTTTTGGAATTGGCAATGCCATAAAGAGTTGCACAACTTAGCAAAATTTACTCTGATAATCTTGCACTTACTCAGACCCTGACAATTTTTCACCATTTATGCAAAATAGTTCTCTATGTGGTTGTTGTTGTTGTTGTTTGTTTTTTCGATTTTGCTTTTCCGAATTGCGAGCATTCCTTTTCTATTGTAGATGGAAGCAGTTCATCCCAATCAATATTATCAAACCAAATGCGCTGCATAATCATTTTAGCTGAAATAATTACTGGTATCAACCAACCCACTGGGTCAAACAATTTAGCTATGGTAGATAATAATAGTTCCCTTTTATTATAACTAAACTTATGTTCTAAAGGACATACTGTTATAAAATCAAATGATCCTCTGGCCAACGATTCAATCAGCCGCAGCAGCAAATAAAAAGAAGACTAGACCCTCTTTAGTTCACAAAGTTTATTCAAAGTATAATCTTTAAGAATACGTCTTCAATACAAAAGCATGACGTGTACAAAAAGAAACGTGTTCTAGAAAAATCTAATTATAAGAATGAAGTAACAAAAGGATAATAATAACAGTGTTGCTAATACTCTTAAATTTGCTGACAAGAATAAGATTACCATGTCAACACCCCTCCATAATCTTATATTCAATTACAATTCAATATTGAGAAAACTCCTAAAGAAATTAAATTTTGTGCCACAAAGAGGTTTTGTGAATACATCTGCTACCTGGCCTTCAGACTGCAGTTTTACTATTTCCTTCTGTTCTGTATGAGTTGTCGCACAAAATGGTATTTCAATTCAATATGCTTTGACCTTTTTGTCTGGAGTTGCTCAGCGATGTATTTTGCCCCTTGATTATCCACATAAATCTGGAATGGTTAATTTTCGTCAGTAACTTTTAATTCGTCTAATAGTCTTTTCAACCATATTCCTTTCCGTGCAGAAGTACTCAGCGCGACATACTCCGCCTCTGTAGATGACAAGCTTACTGTTTTCTGTTTCATTGTTTTCTCGTGTGATTTAAAGCAATACCCAGTTGTGCTCCTTCTGTCTTCGCATTCACCCCAACTTGCATCCGAGTAACCATACAAAGGCGATTTCTGCTTCGAACTTCGATATATTAATCCTTCATTTTTGGTGGCGTTAAGGTAACGAAAAATTCTCTTGACTGCATTAATATGTATGTTTCTATAATTCTCCTGATGTCTACTCAAAGCATTTACAGCGAATGCTATATCAGGTGTATTCCACATACTTAGGTATAGCAGGCTTCCAATTGCTTGGCGATACTTCTGTTGATCCCATTCGGCACAATCATAACATAACTCACCCGAATTCCAATTTTTTTCAATAGGTGTATCTTTAAATTTAGAATTCTCAAAACCAAAACGCTTTAGTAGATCAACTATATTATCAGTTTGATCAAGTTTTAGATTTCCATTTTCAATTCTACTGATATGTATTCCCAGAAAATGTTTCAGTTCGCCCATATCTATGCATTCAAATTGTTCTTTTAAATATATTTTAATTTTTTTAATTTCATTTTCATCATCGCCACATAACAGATCGTCATCTACATATAAAAGCAAAAATTTATTATTTTTCTTGTACAAACAATAATCATTTTCAGACCGCGTGAATCCACATTTCAACATTTTAATGTTAAATTCATTATTCCAGCAAAGCGCACTTTGCTTCAAGCCATAAATCGATCTATTAAGTTTACATAACTGACCTTCAAATGGTGGAGGTACTTTCATATATATTTCATCTTTTAATTCTCCATTTAAAAATGCGCACTTAACGTCCAATTGATGAATTTTTACATTATTTTGCAATGCCATTGATATAAAAGTACGAACAGTAACACAATTAGCCACTGGAGCATAGACATGACTAAAAGAATCTGATTTCTGCATACAACCACGTGCCACTAACCGTGCTTTTTTACGTATACTGCCATCACTTCGCTTTTTAACATTAAAAACCCATATGGCGTCAATTCTGTACTGATCCTCATCATCAACCAACGTCCAGGTATGTTTCTTTTTTATTACGGCCACTTCATCAGCTATTGCTCTTCGCCATTCTTTATCTTGATTAGCCTCATCAAATGTATTTGGAACCTCCGATAAGGTTGTTTAGTAGGCACACATCGCATCATCTCCATATACTTCATAGTCATCCAGATATTTTGGTTTTGTTTTTGTGCGTTTGATTCCTTGTTCATTCTTCTCTGAAACATCTTCAGTGTCATTAACATTCACTTCCTCAACCAAGTCGTTTTCGGCATCCTCCTTCACATTTTCCCCGTTTATTTCCAGTTCACGAAATTTAACTTCTACATTTTCATAGTTCAAAAATCTCACGTCTCGACTATTTATTATTCTTTCATTCTCTTCATCAAAAAAACGAAAACCGTTAATTACATACCCCACCAACTTCATCTTCTTCGATCGGGGTTCGAACTTTCCTTTTAGAATTTGTTTAGGAATATTAACATAGGCATCTGCTCCAAAGGGGTGTATTTTATTAAGATCTGGCTTCTCACCGTACCATAATTCAGCTGGCGTTTTACCTTTTTCTATTGCTGTTGTTGGACAACGATTTAACACATACGTTGCATGCTGAATTGCTTCATTCCATAGATATTTTGGTAAACCTGAATCCAGTAACTCACACCTAGCGTTATTAATTACAGTTCTATTGAACCTTTCAGAAACTCCGTTGAGCTGTGGCGAGTAGCGTATAGTTGTTTCTATAGTGATGCCATTTTTTGAACAATAACTTACTAGTTCACCACTTTTATATTCTGTACCGCCATCTATTCTCAGAACTTCAATTTTACGATCAAATTTGTTGAAAACCTTTTCAGCATAATCCCTAAAGACTTTAAAAACTTCAAACTTATTACGTAAAGTATAGACCATGGCAAAATGCGAGTAGTCGTCGATAAACGTAACAAAATATCTTTTACCATCATGGCTTAAAGAGTTTATGGGTCCAACTAAATCGCTATGTATCTTTTGCCCACAACGAGTAGCTCTTTTTCTAGTGCCATTAAAAACGGATTTTGTCATTTTTCCAGCCATACAAATTTCGCAATCGACTACGCTTTTTAATGACAGCTGTGGCCAAATTTTTTGTGTAAATCACCTTTGCCTGGACCAGCTTCTATTTCAAATGTATTTGAGCTTTCAATTTTATAAATCTGCCCACTTTCAACATTTATTATTTCAATGGTTCTACCACAAAAGTTTACATTATAGCCTTTCTTAGTTATTTCTTTAACCGAAATCAAATTTTTTTCCAAACCTGCTACCATTAAAACGTCCATCAAAAACATTGGGCCACCATTAGTTTTTAATAATAAATTTCCTTTCTTTTCACAAATCAAATGCTCACCCCTTTTAGCGATGTTAATTTTTAATGGCTGTTCCAGTTGGCGAACACCATTTATATACTTAAACCAATTTTCATTTACCATATGGTTCGATGCACCCGAGTCCAAAATAAATTTTGCTTTTGTTTTACATTCTGCCATATTCCACTCGTCCTCTTCAACTTCACAAACGAAAGTAATTGGATTAAAATCGACGCAATTGGCAATACTAGCACCCCCACGCCGGCGACTGTTATAATTATTTTGGTGTTTATTAGTCTTGAACTTATTTTTGCAATATTTACTCATATGGCCAAACGGGTTGCATTTAAAGCATTTAACATTTTTCATTTCAGGACAATCTTTAATTTTATGGTCACCTTTGCATTTAAAACATTGTAAAGCTGTACGAAAAGCATCGTTCCCGCACGCTGATAAATTTTGTTCGTTTAATTTAATCTCTTCTTTAAGTAACCGGCTCGTCAGATTATTTAAAGTTCTTTCAGTTGCTATTGTGCTTTCCCAAGCCGTGCTAAAATTAGAATATTCTGATGATAGACTCGAAATTATCTTATTCATAACCATTGAATCAGTTATATCTTCACCCTGCGCTTTGATATTTGCCAGAAGACATTCAATATCCGCCAAAAAATTTTTTATATTGGTTGAAAATTCTAACATAAAAAATTTCTGCATTAAAAACTGCAACTGCGTCTCATCTTTTTGTTGATATAGCGAGCACAATTTGTCATAAATTTTCTTTGGTGTATCACAATTCAAAATGTTTCTTAATTCAACTGGCTCTAACGATGAAACCAAAATCCTTTTAGCCTTACCAGATCTCAAATCATAATCTTTCTGCTGACCATCATTATTTAGCGGCCTGACCTCAGTACCATCCACAATCTTCCAAGCATTTACACTCTCCAATAACGCCTTTATCTGAAAACACCATACTTCAAATCCATATTTCTTGATACTGATTACTTTTATGTTTAATTCCTCCATTCTGCACACTTATGAGAAGCCTGGGCCCATAACCTGTTATAAAATCAAATGATCCTCTGGCCAACGATTCAATCAGCCGCAGCAGCAAATAAAAAGAAGACTAGACCCTCTTTAGTTCACAAAGTTTATTCAAAGTATAATCTTTAAGAATACGTCTTCAATACAAAAGCATTACGTGTACAAAAAGAAACGTGTTCTAGAAAAATCTAATTATAAGAATGAAGTAACAAAAGGATAATAATAACAGTGTTGCTAATACTCTTAAATTGGCTGACAAGAATAAGATTACCATGTCAACACATACTTTCAAAAAGAAAGAATCTAATTGCGCATTCCAGAAAATCCCTAAAGTTTGCGAACCTTAGCATCAACTAAGTAATCTAAGGGCAGTCTATCCGAAATCGATTTTTCGTTCGATGTCCATTTCCTGAGCTCGAATCCCGCTGGAAGCAAGGCATTAGATGTTTGATCTC
This sequence comes from Nowickia ferox, assembly GCA_936439885.1. Taxonomy (NCBI): domain Eukaryota; kingdom Metazoa; phylum Arthropoda; class Insecta; order Diptera; family Tachinidae; genus Nowickia; species Nowickia ferox. The sequence goes on along the minus strand of CAKZFG010000002.1, from coordinate 107,733 downwards.
TAGCAGCTAAAACGCTCGAAATATCATGTGCTCCGGTCAGTACGTCATCTACATACATACCTTTCCTTAATATTTTTGCTGCAAGAGGATATTGTTCTTCACAGTCATCTGCTAATTGCAATAAAGTCCTAATAGCTAAATACGCCGCGCAATTTAATTCAAAAGTGACAGTCTGTAATTCTTAGTCCGTTAATTGATCGTCATATGAACTTCTATAAAGAATCTACTGATGAGGTGTATGAGGGGAATGAGCACGAAATTGCCCATACATTTTTGTGATGTCGCAATTAAACACGAAGCTAAATAATCGGCAACGTAAAATCAAAATTGACAACCTCAGCTTGTAAACTAGGCCCTACAAAGAGACAGCCATTCAAGTTAATGCCATTGGAGGTCTTATTCGACTCGTTAAACAACTCTAAGTTTCGTAGTTTTACTCTCCGGCTTAAGCACTGTATAATGTGGCAAATATCATGAATTAACGACTGCTCTATTAATAACTTTGACTGGTCGCATATGATGTACTTTTAAATAATCCATTTAAGAATCATCATGCAAGCTCTCGGGCTTACGCTACAGAGAAGCTTCGATTCTTTGAAATTGTTTCAAGCTGATAGATCATGATATTCCTAAATATATTTCACGAGGAAATTCTGGCTTAAAAGATAATGACACTATATATCTACCTGTTGAATCCAGAGTGGTGGTTTCTTTGTAAATTTCTTCACATATCTGAAGACGAAAAAATTTTTCTTTTTGGATCTTCTAATTCCCAAAACCTCAAAAGATTTTGGTTCAAATTGTCTTCAGAAAATGTCACAGCTATAGAGAAAACATTTACAGAAGTTTTAGCCGAAGCCTTTACAGGACCTGTCAGAATCCATCCGAAAATAGTTTTTGAAGCCACAAATATTTCTACGAACTTCATTCACCAAGAATTATATTATTGTATAAATCTGCACCAAGAGATACACTGGCCTGCTTTTATAGAAGTTAATATCTGATAAAACGAGCGCTAAAGCATATAATTCAATTTCCTTATTCAATGGAGAGCCGACTCGTAATGAAAAAACTTTTCTAGAAGTTATAGAAGCTTTTTTTATTGACGCCGGAAATCTTTACATTCGTAGAATGCGACGGAACTCGTAGTTGATTTCGGAGGTTTTCCGAAATAAATGAAGCATCTGAAGCTGGGTCTATTAAAGCACTTGCCGGATATGTAGTACCATGGCAAATAATTGAAACCATAGAAGTTCCTAATATGTAGGGAAAGGATTTTGATGTAAATACATGTTTTCTGCCGTTGGTCGTAGTTCAACGTAAATAAAATATCCTTGCAAATCAATAAAGTTGCGACAAAATGGCATCGATTTGTTAGTGCGTATTTTTAAATAAATACACATTTTTGCATATTTCATTATAAATGTATATTTTTGATACATTTTTTAATTTGTTCATGCTATAAAACAAATTTTGGTGTTTTTGATTAGTTGCAAGGCATTTTTGCAATTTACGATTTTAATGACTGGCATGAAAACTCAATTCATTTGAAAAATTCAACAAAAAAAAAAATACACAAGCATGGAAAAAAGCCCTTTTAAACCCAAAAATGTTTGTGTAATTTTTTTGGGCGATCTTTACCGGTTCCGTATTAATTTCATGTGGATAAAAAGTGTTTTTAAAAGAAAAATATTCCGGGCGGTTGAAGGCTGTCGAATACTATATTTATACTAACAAAGTTAAAGAAATTTTAAATTAAAAAATAAAAAAACTTAAGCACTGAATTGATAGTTGTGCACCCAGAGAATGACTTTCGTTTTGACACTATAGCCCAATTAGATGATTTTGATTCTTTAACAGCAAAAAAAAAATTGAAGATGCGGTGAAAAAATTTGTGCTCTGAAAGACAGAATAAGTGAAGAAATTAAAAATAAATTAAATAAAGTTATAAAAAATTATGGACCTAAAAAATGCAACAAATTGCACCAATATTTTATAGTTCAAACAGCTAAAATTTAGAAACAGAATATTCCAAAATTGAACTAGCAGCATTTAAATATGCACCAATAACTTTTGCGGGCGTGAAATTTTAATGTTTACAATAAAAATGTTTTTTCAGCAAAAATCGTCAAAGATTTACCTTTGACAATTGACAAAAACACTTATTCATTTACGTAAATAAAATTTCTTCTTAACTTTATTTTGTATTCCATATGATTTGACATTTTATTAAATGTTGAAAAAACAGTTAGGTTAGCTGAGCAGGCTGCTAGCCCGGAAGAGTTGAAAATTAGACTCTAGCTCACTTGGGTCTATTACAATGATCCCTTTGTTATACCTGTAAGTTGAAAAGGATATAGAAAGAGAGAGAGAGAGAGGAAGGAAGGTGAGAAGGGTAGAAAGATATGATAGTTATTTAAGGGAGGTGAAAGTGGGTCACTATTTGGCTGGGGGGGGGGGGGAGTTAGTGGCTATACCAGCCACTGTTCCTAATGTAAAGGCTCAAGTTTTTGAGCTCAATTTCCGATAACTCGGATGAGCTGCCGAAGGATATTCTGCCAAGGAAGTGCAGCTGGAGATCCTTCAGAGCAGGAAAATAACACAGGAGATGCAGAATATTTTCCTCCTCTCCATCGTCATTGGAACTGCAGCAGTATTCATTATACGGGAGACCCATACATTTAGTATGAGTTCCGATGGCACAGTGACCGGTCAACGTGGCCACGAGGTTCATTAAGTGCTTTTGAAGTTCATGAGGTTTTTCGTTCTATGGGAGTTTAGGCAAGGCCAGAGGATTCTCGCTATTGCACAGGTGGGCTTATTGCGCCATCTGTCTTGGGCTATTTCAAGAGAGGTAACATCGAAACGTCTCCAGCAGCATGAGAGTGGGAGAACACAGAGATTGTCAATATCAACCTCTGTAAGTAGGGTTCCCCTCTTTGCCAGGTCATCCGCAACTATGTTTCCTGAAATACTCCCGTGTCCACGAGGGCTTTGCAACATTCTTGGACGAGAAAAGATGTGGTGTACACACCTATGAGAGACCTAATAGCAATTTTGCTGTCAGTTATGATATGGATATATCTATTCGAGATCCGAAAGAATCTTAACCAGTGAATCGCTCTTTTAATGGCAGATAACTTTGCCTGTAATATACTACATTCGTCCGGGAGTCTGAAGGACATTTCAACTCCATATTCCGGGATATAAACGCCCCCACCAACCATCCCCTTTTTTTAACCGTCAGTGAATACCTGTACGGCTTCGTTCAGTGGGGAAAACCCTTCTATCAATGAAATTTGGAAATTCCTATTGAAGTAGGGAATATATATATCTAAAATATATCTAAAATGCTTGCATGACCCCAGTCGGTAATTCCATGCGTTTAGTCTGATGGCGGTACGTGGAGCCAGCATTCTAGCCGCTAAGTCCACTGGAAGCCAACCCACCATAGCGAAGAGCGCTTTTGTTGACGTTGATCTTAGAGCACCTGTTATCATGAGTGCTATTTTGCGGAGTTTCCTCTATACGGGACTGATTAATCGCTGAGTCAAGTGCTTTCCCCCAGACTGAAATTCCATAAAAAGTATAGGTTTTATAGCCATCTCTAGTATCCAACAGACTCCCTTAGGACTTATTCCGCACTACTCTTGCCTGAAGATTTTCCCTCCAGGAATCCTTGCTAGCGAAGACAACACCCAGACATTTGGCATTATTCGACAGGGTTAGAGTAATGTCATTTAGCTTTGTGTGGTTGAAGTGGGGAACCTTGTATCTCCTGGAAAAGAGTACCAGTTCCGTTTTGATCGGATTGACACTAAGTCCGCTCCGTGAGCACCAGGCACTAACCTCATTTAGTGCTGTTTCTAGTCTGTGATATACGAGAGTATTCAGATGGAATCCAGATATTGCAATCACTACATCACCTGCGTATGCAACTGTTTTAATATTCATGGAATCCAATTTTTTGAGCAGATTATTGACCATCACATTCCACAACAGGGGTGACAGCACACCACCCTGAGGACCAATTCCAGTCTCGCGCCGGGCTACACTTCCCCTAGGAATAGGATGATTTCCTTTAATTTAGACGCCGATAGCTCGTTCATGTAGGAGACCAGTTTTACGTGTCCTTGCAACCAGCTTGAGTCCATGAATTGCGGCGAACGTTTTTGATTCACATCGGTGTCCTGCAAGTAAATATCCAATAACTTTTGACAGATCAATCCCCATTTTTCATGATTGATTGCTCCGTGGTAGTTACTACGGTCAAGAACAGCCCTTACCAGTGGGCAACTTCACTGTAAGGTTTGATTGTAACCTTGGAATCTTCCTGCTTTTGACGCTTGCTGGATGGCTGTGCCCTTAGCTGTGGCTAGGGTTCTTCCCCTGAGTGTTGTCTTCTAGGAGCAATGGCTGCAGATGTTTTTACAGATGATTCAGGGTTGGAGCCGTTGTGTGCGGCCAAGTGAGCCATTGTCCAAGCCAGCGAGGATTTCTCTTTGCTGGTTAGATCCTTAGACGGCTTATTGCCTAACTGCTTGATATAGCGTTGAGCAGCCCATTATTCACCGGTGGCTCTGCGCGTCAGGAAGCTACGTTCTCGCGTATCTTTTGTATTCGATCCAAATGCAGGTGACACTGTCAACTTTACGCCGTGCTAGTCCTTATCTTTATCGAGCACATTAGTAATTTTAGGTGCAATTGGCACGGCTGGTGCTACTCCAGCTGGCGCACCTTTCATTTGTTTTTTGGGTGCAGTTGGCACTGCCGAGGATTTCCCGTTGGCACACCCAAAGTTATTGTGGCTAACTGCTCAGCTTTCAACTTGGCTGCAGCAGATGTGCTTGGACTAATGTCCAAGGACACGCTGCGAGTTAACTTTGCCCTTCCTAATGGAATGGCAGTGTTGATACTTACATCAACATAATTTTTTATTTTTATTTATTTAATTATCATTATTAAAAAACATTGCCTAATTTCCGTTTTTAAGTTCATTAGCCATTATTGTTGATTAAACATTTTATTCTACTTATTATTTCTGTTTTAAACATTTTATTATGACCTAATTTTGTTTTTAAGTTCATTAACCATTATTATTGACTAAACATTTTATTCTACTTAAACATTTTATTTTATTTTTGTATTAAGCTCATTAACCATTTTTGTTGACAAAACATAAATTAATATTTTTAATTTTGTAATAAAAAAAGGGAATTATGCAAAAGTTGTTTATTCTACTTACTAAGCAATTTAAATCAATTTATTGTAACACTATTTTAGTATATAAGAATGAAAAACAAAGAAATTAATCAATAATTTTTTAAGGCATTCAAGGTATTTTTATTTAATTGATTCGTGTTCTTCAGGTTCAAGTGCTTGTAAGAACAAATAAGGCAAAAATAGTCTCAGTTCAAATTTATGAGTATGAATTGAATTAAACTATCGCCTTATCGTACAGGCAGGGTTTGGTTTTTTGTTTGTGTTAAGTTTCTCAATTTTGTTCAGACGAGTATGCGCGTAAGGGGTTGGACCCTCACGCAGTGACGGCGTACATGGACTATGCAATCACGTTTTAACCGACTAGTCTTCTTTAACCCCCTAACTAACCATTCAGGTTCTCGGTACTACTACCATCCACCTTAACCTTACAACCATTTGAAAAGAGTTAATAAATGCATATTTTGTTAGTTTTAAATACATATTTTTATATTTTTATTGTATATTTTATGTACATAAAACGCGATTTTAAATGCATGAAAATCCTTTCCCTACTAATAAGACAGACGAATTCTGTTCAATACGAAAAACTTCACGATTCAAGTTAGCCCGAGCGGCCGCACATGTCGATGGCATATTTTCTACTTCAACCGGGTGTGAAACAGGTTAGCTGTATAGCTATTAGTAGTGGATATTGCAACCGAATTATTATTTGTGGGTGTTTTGCGATGTAATAAAGTGTGATGTTTTTGATTACACATAAAACAACGATGATAACTTTTACAATCTTTGACTTTCTGTGCAAAAAATGAATAGTGATACTTACAAATGTATTTACCAAAAGTAAATCAATAATTGTATACAAAATATAATTTTGTATTAAAAATTTACGTTAAATAGCTGATCTTACGAACAATCTCTGCCCAAGTAGAAAGACCCAAGTAGATAGACATAGGTGCTGATGAAGTGCGTGGCTGCACAGAAAAATATCGGAATTTCCCCAAGCTAATAAAGTCTAGTTTAATTTTGCTTCTTCATTAGAAACTCTCATTAATTCATAAAAATATCTCTTTCAATAAGAATTAAAAATAGACAAATCATGATGATTTGTGCGAATCATGTTAATTTATAGATGAATGTATGGTAACATTTTGCTTATGGATAAATCACCTTAAAGTAGTTGATTTATTTTAAATAATGTCGAAAATACTATTTTTCGAACTCAATTTATGTATGCAACCGTACGTTGCTTTTAAAATTACAAACTCCATCCTTGGGTCATTCATCAATAGTGATTCACAATTTCGAAAAAATGACGTCAAAGCTGAATGTCCATACTATCCGTTCTATGCATATGCGTTGTATGCGTTTCTGTACGTTCTCTCCGATTCTAAATTCAAGTTACATGCAATACGTCTTATACGCCAAGTATTTTTGTTGTTTAAAAAATAATAAATACAACAGAGGTGACACTCAGTACATAAAAGCAATCGATAACTAAAATGTAAAATTTGTTCGTGAAATAACTATGTTAAAAACTGATCTTAATGTATTTTGTTCTTGAAAATAGTTGTAAGCTTTATTAAAAAAGCTTTTTCTTTTATTAAAAACTTTTTTTATGCAAAAAATTTTAAATTTACACCCATCATACGAAAATTTTTTTATCGATATCATTGAAAATATAATATAATTTGCCATCCTTGGCTATCAAAAACAGTTGACCTGTATGGGATATATTCTACAATTTATCCCATATCTTAACTATTGTTATTTGCCCTAATCTCGACCCCGGTCGTAATCTATATTAACTGAGAATCTCTCTCTCTCTCTCTCTGTCAGTAATTATATTGATTTTGCGATTATCATATGTACATAAGTTAAAATATAAAAGCAGTTAACTTTTATGTACCTAGCGTGTAAAAAAAACTTATAATAATATAGCAGGTAGAAAATCATACCATCCATGGTATGAACTTCTCATTGCTTTTAGCTTTAAAAAATTATTAATTATTACAATTGTCGTCTGTACTAAGTATGCGCGGTTTAAATTAAAAGAAATGAAATTAAAGTAGAATTAAAAGAACATTAAAGTTGATTTAGAGTTAATAAACATAATGAATTTAGAAATTAAAAATAATGAATTAAAATAATTTATTTTATTTATAGTAATTTTGAAATATTGGTTTCATCATATTTCTACAAATATAACCCAAACTTCACTTACTTTTGCTTATACTAAATGGAGCACATTTCAACTATAGTCGAAATGCAGCATACGACATATCGTCATCTGAAACGGTTGTTAGAATCCTTTGAAACAAGGTCTGCTCAATATATAACTAAACGTTATATCCTTAGTCTTCTTGAAGAAGTTGAACAAACGTACAAAAACTTCAAACAAGACCACGAACAAATATGTGAAATGGTCCTGGAGAAGTTAATCGCCGAAAAGGATGTGGCTTATCTGAAGGATGACTATTATTATGAGTTTTTCGAGCTATATTTAACATTAAAAACAAAGCTTTTAGATTTATCAACCGAACCCACCACATCACAAAGTCAAATGACAAGTACGTTTATTTCACCAACACGCAGAACACTTCAGTTACACTTCAGTGACTACATTGAATGGATCCCCTACCGCGATATGTTTTTGACTTTGGTACACCAAAATCAGTCCCTTACAGGAATACAGAAATATTTTTACCTTAAAGGTTCGTGTAAGGGATCGACTCCTGAGATTATAAATCAGTATCCGGCATCAGAAGGTAACTATAAAGTGGCGTGGAAAACACTAGAAGAAAGGTATCACAATACGAGAAAAATAACTGACCAAATATTCAAAAGATTTTTAAGTATCCCACCGTAAGATAATTCCTTTAAAAGTATAAAAGATTTAGTTGATACTACTAGTTCTTTAATATCACAACTAAAAGCCCTTAACGTGTTCGGTGATCAGCCAAAAACTAGACATACAAACAAAAAAGGAATGGGAGCAATCCATCAATCGTAGTACTACAATTCCTTCAATGACCAGTATGTTAAATTTCTTAGAAATGGTTCTTAGAACTATGCAATCGGTCGAAGAATCTTCCTCACCATTAATACGTGAAAAAACAACATGTGCAAAAAAAGCCTCCAAATAAAAAATCATATAGAAGACCTTTGTACGCTAATACTTCGACTGTAGACACTGCATCGTGCCCTTGCTACCAACGTCGGCATCCGCTGTACAAATGTTTTAAATTTTCGTCGCTGCCTCCAGCAGAAAAAAACAAGATTATTAATCAACATCATGTGTGTTCGAACTGTTTACATACTGGACACTGCGGAAATGAATGTAAATCCTCTGCACGCTGCCAGGAATATAAAAAAAATCGTCACACTATTTTACATACTGCTTACTCAACAGAACATCAAAACATACATCAAACTATGAATGTTAAGACTACTACTGCTACAGACCTTTACTCCAACCGAACATTACAGCTCGAACATTTCTTCGGTCAGAATTAATAGACATAGTCAAGTACAGCTAGCTACAGCAAAAAAGGTAAACATATCGTGAAAGCTCTTGTGAATCCAGGTTCTCAAGCATCATTCGTAACAACAGAAATATGTACTTTATTACAATTAAAGGAACAAAAAATAAAAGACACAGCTGTAAGTGGTATCGGAGGAAACAACCAAACATTAATCCATTATTATGTATCCCTACAGTTAATGCCATCGTATCATACAGACTTCTGTTTAGAACTTGATGCTCTGGTAATAAAAAAATTAACCTCATACAAACCATCAAATCTTAACAAAAATTATTTGCCAAATTTACAACAATATTCTCTTTCGGATCAAACTTTTTGTTTGGCATCAAAAATTTATATTTTACTCGGTAGTGGCGTGTATGGGGAGATTTTACTAGATAGTTCGTACAAATTTCCTAATAGTGTCTATTTACAAGAAAGTCGTTTCGGATGGCTCGTTTCTGGACCAACCGGAAAATGTTATACCGACCAGCAAGTAAACGTAAATAACTGTAACTTGGAAAATCAACTACGACTTTTCTTTGAGCAAGAGAAGCTGATAGAAGAAAGTGGTCGCAAGAAGAAGAGTTGTGTGAAGCGTTTTTGTAGCAACTTACAAGCGAGATAGTGATGGTCGGTTTACTGTGCAGTTAGGTTAGGTTAGGTTAGGTTATAACAGGCTGCCGATTTATAGTAAACCAGCCCACTTGGGTCCTTAGAGGTCCCGTTGTGCTGCCTGGGCGGATTGAGGCGGGCTGCCCATCCTCATTTATCCTATACACTATCCGTATTCAGCTGAAACCAACCCGAAAGGCGTATGAATGAATTCACACTACCGATTTCACATTCCGACAGACTCTCCAAACCTTGCAGTATCGGAGCCCCCATGTGGAGTGAACGCACCTCCGCAAGTGCTGGGCAATGACAGAGAAAATGCTCAGCAGTTTCCTCCTCTTCCTCGTCCTGACAGCTTCTGCAGAAATCATTATAAGGTAGATTCAATCTACCAGCATGTATGCCTATGTAGCAATGTCCTGTTAGGACTGCGACCAAATTACGAAGTTGTCCTCTTGGAATCCTCACCAATATTGCGGACCTCCTCATATCATAACAGGGCCATGTCATTCTAGAGGTTGAGCATGTGACCTCATCGCAGTTACCTTTAAAAAATTTGCTGTTGGGAAACAATTTACCTGTTTTTAATAACACTGATTACAGTGTGCTAAAAAGATTTAAACGTTTGGAATCTACATTTAAGTTACGGCCACAATATGCAAAAGCATACAAAGATTTTATTGCACAATACTTAGCTCTAGGCCACATGGAGAAAATTGGTAAATATCCTCAAGGTCTGCCCACTAATTGTTTCTTTTTCTCACATCATGGTGTTCTACGTGAAAGCAGTGCCACTACGAAACTTCCAGTGGTGTTCGATGGCAGCAATAAGTTAACTTCGCAAAAATTCTTGAACGAAGAGCTCAGCTCAGCACGTTGGCGACGTTTTAGAATTGGATTCACTGCGGACTTAAAACAAATGTTTAGGCAGATTAGCATTAGTGAAGAACACCAACACTACCAGTGTATTTTGTGGCGCAACGAAAATACCAATGATCTAAATATTTACAAATTAAAAACGGTAACCTATCTGACAACGTGCACGCCTTTCCTAGCCATAAGAGTACTAAAACAAATCGCTGCAGATTGAGTTACAACAAAGTTCTTCAATCAGATACCTATGTAGACGGTGTAATATCAGGAGCTTGATACTATAGCTGAATCATTTCAACTACAGCAACAGCTCCGTTCACTACTACATAGTGCCGGATTCAATTTACGTAAATGGCATTAAAATTCAATTCAACTTTTAAAACATATTCCCCACGAATACTTGGCAACAGCCAACGATTTTCAACTCCAGAACCATGACATGTTGAAGGCTTTATGGTTATCATGGGACCCACAAACTGATACATTTTGTTTCAAAATTAATTACACATTTTCTGATAAAATAACAAAAAGTAGTGTACTTTCAGATTCGGCCAGATTGTTCGACCCACTTGGTTGGTTAGCACCCACTAGAGATGAGAGATTTTTCGAAATCTGTTACTTTTTCAAAGCGATTGAAAAATTACTAATCACAACTGTGACTGAATTAATCAAGTAACAGCCCTGCAGAAAATGCGAATAGTGAAATTCTAGTGATTTACTAGTGACTTTTTCACCAGTACTACTGACAAATTATACCCATACAATGCTTTTTGCTATAGACATTTAGCATGTGCGTGTCATTGAAAAGCAACTACTGACATTGGTACTACTGAGTATTTATTTCTTTTGGGACCGTATCGAGACATTGGAAACAGATAGTTACTAGTACATTTTAGTAATTCTAATGATAATAAAACTGAATATTTTATTAAAAATTTTTGTTTTAATAAAAAAAAATACATAAAAAAGGGAACATTCGTTCAGCAATTAAGGATTTGGTTTGCTGCTTGTATTATATATGTATAAATGAAAAATTCAAGGTTTCATCGAATTATTAAAATCAAACACTTACGTATGAATCTGGACTTACAGCAAATTTTTAACTGATCCCACAAAATCTGTACGCCTGTAGGCTCAAAAAAATTTCCACAATTATTTCATTTTAAATTTGTTTTATTTGCCTTTTATATTGATTTCGTAAACTAATTTTCATAAAAACTTGAATTTGCTTTAAGCCACTTGTATTTTCAACAAACCAATAAAACATTAAAAAGAAGCACAGTTGTGTGTATCTGACAAAATGTTTTTTACGCATCAAAAACAATGTTAATATGTAGACGCTCTTTTGACAATGTCACCAATATAGTCGACAAAAGTGGTGACTTGGGGACACTTAACCCCATGTTTTCTGCAGGGAGGTTTTGGAAATATAGTTCTTTCATACAAACTGTGAATGTTTTTGTATGCTTACTTTACAGCAAATAAAGCTACGACATGAATTTTTTTTATACCTTTACCGTTTGTCGAGAAAAATCGTCAAATCGTGTCAAATCGTCTTTTCTGGCAACTATGTATAGCTCTCACATTTTTGTATTTCCAATTCTACTGTCTCTCTGCTTCTTATACGACAATTCTCCACATTTAAATAGGGTTGATTGGTAGTTGTTTGTTCTTGTCGCTCTTCTTATTAGTATTTATCAAAATACCAATACTAATAAATATTTTTAAAGCAGAAGAGCTGAAATCTGTTCAACCGTGATCACAGTCACTGTTTAATTTCACTGCTGCTCTTATTAGATTTTGTCAAAATAACAGAACTGCTACAAACAATATATTGCTAAACTGCGACCACAGTCACAGTTTAAAAGAACAGCGATTTAGAAATCACATTCACAAGGAGCACATTATTAAAAAATCACAATATCGCTCAACACTAGCACCCACCACTATACTGGTCAAGATTATGTTCCAAAGGCTTTGAAGAGAGGGACTCGACTGGATAGATCTTTTGCCAAAAGAATTAAGTGACGAATGATCAAAATTTCGTATCGCTTTAAAGGACATCGAAACGATGCATGTGCCAAGATGGTTCAACTGTATTTTAACAGCCACAGCTGATTTGCAAGCCTTCTGCGATGCCTCAAAACAGGCATTTGCTGCTGTCTTATACATCAGGACTGTAGCTGAAAATGGTACTTTTCACGTCAGTCTTGTCCAAACAAAAACGAAAGAGGCGCCACTGAAGGTACGCACAATTCCAAAATTAGAACTACGCGCCGCTGTTTTAGCTGCTAAATTTGCAAATAGTCAAGCTCAATATTGGCCTCAAGGTTAATCAAATTACATATTGGTCTGACAGCCCTACAGTTCTTAACTGGATCAGATCTCAATCTTCGAGTCTACCAGTTTACGAAGCCAATCGTGTTTCACAAATCAGGCGATTGACAAAGAAATACCATACAAATAAATTCTACTGAAATCAACGTGAACATGTTATCAACGACAACAGAGCAAGAAATAAGTTATCCTGACTTCTTTTCAAAGTTTTGCTCATTTTCAAAACTACTGCGAGTAACAGCATACATATTTCGGTGGTGCGATAAATTGAAGGACATCATTATAAAGAAGAGAAACGGCGAAAGCGCCACCTACGAAACTGCGTTTAGCGCAAGCAAGTACCTCACGACATCAGAATTAAAAAGAGCCACGTCAGTAGTAGTAAAGCAGTGTCAGCAGATTACATTTCACACCGAAATAAATTGTCTTTTGAATAAAAACCCACTCCCTGGTAATAGCAGGATTGCTAACCTTCAGCATTTTATCGACGATGATGGCATTCTTCGTGTGGGAGGCATAATAAAAAAATGCAGATTTGACTTTCCATAAAATATATCCCATGTTATTATCTAAAAAAGATCCCATTTCTTTAATAATCTGCAATCAGTGCGCATACAGCCAGCAAGGCCGTTCAAGCATAGTGGATTAGACTATGCGGGACCTATTACTCTAAAACAATAAAATTTGTGGAAAAGTTCAACAAGCAAGGTATATATACATATGTCTTTTCATATGCATGTGCACCACAGCAATGCATCTGGAAGTCGTGTCAAGTCTCACTACCGATACCTTCTTGGCCGCCTTTAGACGATTCATCTCTTGGAGAGGACCTTGCACTGATTTACATTCCGACTGTGGAACATTTGTAGGAGCCTCCAAAGCGCTATACATAACCGATTGGCTGATGACCTGGCTGAAAACCTACATAATGTTCGTGATTTTTCATGATGCATGCGACGGATGCAAAAGTAGAAAGTAAACCTACTTTATCCGTCCTATGCGTCTATACGTTCTATGCGTTTTGCTCTGTAACTTGCCACATACAATTACACTGATTCTACTTTTTGACACTTGCATAAAACGCAACAATGCATGAAACGGATGGTAAGGACCTTCATCTTAAGGAATATTTAATCAATCTTAAATGTCAACTACATGTGAATAAAATTCACATTACAGCTGATGCGCCCACCTTATAAACCACGTGCATAAATTGAATACGAAAATTCGAACAACAAAAATACTCACAAGCTCGGTGGAAACACTTTGACGTGATTTATTTGATTTAAAGTCGGTGGAAACTAGGGATGCCAATCGGAACTGGTTTTTACGATCCCGGGATTCGGGATTTCAAAAAATAAAATCCCGGAATTTCGGATTCAGAAATTATTCGGAACTCTGGGGTTTTTAACATTACAAAACACATACTTTTTATAGGTATTTACTAAAAAAAAACCTCTTTGAGAGGTTCACAAGCAAAAGTTTTATAATTATTTCATATTACATAGTCAAAAACTATTTTAGAATTCACAAATAATATTTTTGAAAATCACAAAAGAATAATAAGCGTAGTAGGCTTAGAAACTTAAAAAAACCTGATTCATATCGAATATAAATTATTTGCTGGGTTTTGTTAAAGTTTCCAAGCTTACTACGTTTTTTCTTTTTTTTTTTGTTATTTTTTTTTATTATTTGTGAATTCTCAAATAGTTTTTGAAAGTCTGTGCATAAGATAAGAAGTTTGAGACTTTTCAAAATATTTGGTTGAAGTCTACTAATGGTTTGGTAAAGCATCAATGAAATACATATATATATATAGACAATGCTTAAACACAAATAAATTTCAATTTTAAAAGATCAATATTGTGTTGCCACGCTTACTATCATGACCTTCACCCGGGTTATGATGAATTTATTTAAAAAAAACAAACAAAACTTAGTAAACAATTTCGGGATTGACTTAATCCTGAAAATCCCGGGATTAAAAAGTTTAAATCCCGGGATTCGGGATCGGGATTGGCATCCCTAGTGGAAACATACTATAAGCCCGATAAAGAAATTATTCCTGCTAACGAGTAGAATTTAAACGGATGGTACTAGATTACGTACTCGTTATGGTGTGCCGTAATCTCAATTTCGATATTATTTGCTCGATAACGAATTTGGAAACACAAAATAGAAAATTTTTAAAGAAAATTTACTGTAATTCGGCCCCAAGTAGTTATGCTTTGCTGTTCGAATTCATTAATTATATTCCTTGAGCGATAATCATCCCAGTATATACTCAATTTTTAAGTCTGGCTATGTTAATTAGCCAACGGATATCCTTGCCTATGGGGCGAACTTCTCCTGTTTTCCGAGTCTTCTCATAGGCGGATTACCTTTCTGTACATATGTAATAAACAATAGCGATACATACTACGTTTATACACACGACTTATTTGCAAACAAAACTAGATTGTTACCACATAATTATTTTATTGTGACTTACTCACTCGGAAATCTATTCACGACTAACGTACTATTTGCAAATAAAATGCTTGAGGTTGCCACACTTACAAATGTTTGCTAATAAAAAACAATAAATGGATAAATATTGCACTAAAAAACATTGAAAGAAGAAAATTATGCAAGTAAAAACAAATAATTATTTCTTATTTTATACATTTACACAATTTTTTTGTAAACTTAAGTCATATTTCTATAGAAGTGCTACCAAGTTTTTCACATATGCTATGCCCTATAAACAGTGAGTTAATTTATTTGCAATTATTTTATTTGCAAATAGTGCGTGTATAAACGTAGTAGCAGACGGGACTAATTATTGTGTTAATATAAATTTGTTTCTTGTCTTAACAATAAGATGGCTCGTCAAGACAGACCAGTGAATTTCTAACAAGTCCTGTGGGAAAATTACGGTATCGATATCGATCGAAATTTAAAAATATTTCAGTAGAGTTTAAATGGAAACACTTTAAAATTTCGTTCGATATCGAATGTCGTATTTTGCTCCCTGTTGCTGTTGTGTCGCAATGTTGAGACTGTAAAGTATTTAAAGAATTCTTTATTTATTTCTTAAAACTTTCTAAAGAAAATAAACTTTTAATTATTTTTTAATGAAGGAATTGCAAATAAGATATCAAGAATTGTTTACACATTTTAACTTTTTATATGAAATTTTGTATATACAAAACATAATTTATTTTAAATATATCTAAATTATGGTATTCTAAAGGAAACAACTATCGATTCTTTGTGTTCTATTTTAACTTCTTGCAAAGCAACGTGTAATTGTTCAATGGCATTATTTATCTGTAAGAAAAAACATACTGAACTAGAATAGTTTTTATTAAATAAAATTTGCGTTTTTAATACCGCAACATAGTGCTGGCAAGTTGTACTGATTTTCTTTCCTCAATAGATAGGTTTCTTTAGTTTTTGGGTAAAGTGAGAGCAAGCTATAATCTCTCTCAATAAGACACAAAAATGTACAAAAGTACGGGAACGCGAAGAACCAAAAATTTTAACATAAAAGAAAACGTCAATGAATGTATGCATATACTATGTACACATGTTGGTATATATACATGTACATAAATTAGTAAACACATACTTGATTCAGAATTACCCGACCACAAATGTAGAACTGTTACTACGTTTATACGCACGGCTTATTTGCAAATAAAACTGTAAATTGTTGCCATATTATTGTTTTTATTGCGACTTACTAATTCAGAAAACTATTCACGATTAACGCAATATTTGCAAATAAAATGCTTGAGGTTGCCACACTTACATATGTTTGCAAATAAAAATCAATAAATTGATAAATATTGCACAAAAAAAACATTGATAGATGAAAATAATTGCAATAAAAACAAATTATAATTTGTTATTTTATACATTTACACAATTTTTTTGTAAACATAAGTAGCATTTCTATAGAAATGCTACCAAGTTTTTATGCATTTACAATGCCGTATAAATAGTGAGTTAATTTATTTGCAAATATTGTTATTTGCAAATAGTGCTTGTATAAACGTAGTATGTAAGTGTAAATGTGTCAGCTGATCGAATCTGTTATATGAAAAGCAATGAAAATTCTTACCTGACTGAAATATCACGTAACTGTACCGTCCGAACCTGCAGAAAACAGAATTTGATGACATTTCTAAACAGTGACAGCACAGTAGAACTTTTTTGGTGCTTATGTTTCTTTTAATATTTGAAACTTTTAAGTTTTTAAATTTGTAAATGTGTTTTCTACTAAGTTTTCGCGAGAAAAAAATAACTGTTTTGTTTTGAAACCTTTCAATATTTTTGCAAACTCCAACGCTACATTGAAACATATTGAGCATTAATATAAGTATTTCGTAAAATTAATATTAAATAATTGTAGATTTGGTAGATATAGCGGAATTGCCTCAAAAACTACTCATCTCATTTTGTTGTTCAGCTTTAGGACATTTATAATAAAATTATTATTTTTTATTTTAACACATAGCTGTTTTGTTTTGAATATTTTTAGGGTATTCCAGCAGAAAGAAGCGAAGATTTTTTCATAGAGATTCCTTATTATTTTTATGTGATAAATCTTATTAATTTTATCAATAAGAAAACCACATAAAATCAAGAATAAATCTTGTTATTCACATTTTTTTACTCAATTTCCGTTATTTTTGGCACCAAAAAAAATCCATCAAGAAAAACTTCTTGATTCTGTTAGGTTTTCTTATAAATTGTAAACTATAGTGATTTCTTATTGATTTCATTAGGTTGCCTTATTGATATTTTCAAAAAGGTATTCCTTATTGTTTTTATTAGGTTTCTATATGATTATGTGTAAAGCATCTTATTAATTTTTTTAATAAGGAAATCTTTTGAATTTATTAGGTTTCTTGTTATTTCATATCAATAAATAAACATAGAGAAAATTTTTTTCATGATCTTTATCGTTTTGTATAAGCATGTTTGTACAATAATTTCAATGCGGATTCAGGCTGCCTGTTAAAATATTGGTTAGATTGCTTGTCTATCAGTCAGAAGTTTGCTGGTTCAATACTTGTCTCCTCTCAAGTAATAATATGTATGTATGGTGAGTTAATTAAGAATATAATATAATATGTATGTATGTATGTGTGTATAAATAAATAACATTTACATATACTACATACATACATATATAGGGTGTTTTTTATTGAGGTATAGAACTTTAAGTTGGCATCACTTTTTTAACTGGCGGCCATTTTGTCAGCTGTCAAGTGATTAATATTTAGTTTGGTTTGCCATTTCATCATGAACAGGTTGACAAAAGAACAACGCTTGCAAATCGTGCAAATTTATTTCGAAAATAATGGTTCAGTTCGCGAAGTTTACCGCAAGCTCCGTCCATTTTATGATCGACCGTTGGTTACCGTTAATGGAGACCGGTATAGAGCCATGATAACCGACTATTTTGTTCCCGAATTGGATGGCATGAATGTGGATGAGTTGTGGTTCCAACAAGACGGCGCTACATGCCACACAGCGCACGTCACAATCGATTTATTGAAGGAAACATTCGATGAGCGCATAATTTCGCCCCATATGCTCGAAAAAGTGGTTGAAAATTGGACCTGTAGAATTGGCTTTATTCGAGCCAGCCGCGGCGGCCACATGCCCGAAATCATATTTAAACGTTAATGGCATAAAATTATCCTTCCAATAAAGCCAAATTGATGGACATTAAAACGATTTTCTTGTGTTTTATTTCAATTCGAAGTTCTATACCTCTAAAAAAAACACCCTATATATATGGTATAGAATTTAAATGAAAATACATAAGAATAAAGACATAAAATTTTTTTTATTTTTTATTAGGTCGCCTAATAAACACAGAAGAAACCTTTTTTGAAAAAATCAATAAGATAACCTAATAAAAATTAAAAGATTTTTTCTTGATTTTTTTCAAAAATTATTAAATTAATAAGATTTCCTTATTAAAAAAACCATAGAGATATCTTATTAATTTTGTTCTATTTTATGAGGTATTTATTAGGGACTGTTTTCTCTGAGTAATGGTGAAATAAAAAAAATCTACATATAACCGATCACGTCAGAGCAACAACGATATGTACATACCATGTATTTAATAAATTTAAATTGACAAGTTCCTCTATACAATTTGACTTTAAAAATCGCAGCATATTTTAGTTTTAATCAGGGACCGTAACGGTTATAATTTTTATTTTAAAAACTACTTTTTAATAATTATTTCTTGATTTTTATTTATTCCTCAGAAAATAATATTTATTTATTTCTTGATTTTTATTTATTCCTCACAAAATAAAAGTTATTTTGTGACTTTTATTTATCACCCACGAAATAACAGTTACTTTTTGATTTTTATTTTTTGCTTAATTTGTAAAATGTAGAAAGCGTAATTTTTGCGTTAAAATTAATATTAACCGAATTAAAATTGAATTTATCGCCAGAGTCTAAAAAAACTCTTATATGTTAACTTAAATTTACTTTTTATATAATTTTTTAATTATTATTGTTCGAACTTCATTTGTTTCTATATTACTTTTTTATAGTTTATTATTTTAAAAATTAAAATTTTTTGAGCAAAAAAAATAAAAATCTAAAAGTTACTTTAATTTTCTGAGGAATAAATAAAAATCTAAAAATAACTGTTATTTTCTGAGGAATAAATAAAAATTAAAAAATAATCGGTACACGAGTTTTTTAATAAAAATCAAAAAAATAAAAATCATTGCATCTATAGGTGGTCCATGTAACATGGAGTGTCTTGGTATATTCCTTGTGCACGTAGCACTTCTCTATTAGTGTGATTTTTTCAGTTTAAATTTGGAAAATAATCGTTATTTCCGATCTCTGGTTTTAACACATGATTACATCCTAGCATGATTTTTAATGTAAAATTGTATGTTAAAACACGTTAAGACCAAGTTCAATTTTGCCACTTATGCTAACTTCATTCCAATTTTTGATTATACATACGGCCGATAATGTTTTTTTTTCTTTATTTTGTATAAAAACTCGCGGGATCCCAATGTAGAGTAAAGAAACAGATCTAATAATACTCAATACTTTTCATTTGTGTACTCAATAATGCTCAATACTTTCAACGGGTTCTTCTGAATGTGCATTTTTTTATGACATTTTTCCAGATAGAAAAACACGATCGGGTCAATTTTGGGGAAGGATTTTTTGAGGAATTAGTAAATTCGACAAATTAAGTATTCACTGAATTCGTTGCAACAAACTTATTACTGAACTTCGATCTATAAATTTAACTACATATGAAAATATCGATTAACTACTATTGAGTATTGCATATCCCAAAAATTTTTAAACTATTATATGTTCAGTACACAATAAGCACAATTTGCCACCACTAACGAACGCATCAATTACCTGAATAATATCCTCCAAAAGAACTGGCAGAGCTAGCAATTTTTCCGGATTTGAAATATCCTTCAAAATACCTAAAAATAAGAATATTAAATATGTATGAATTTAAGAAAAGAGTGTATAAATATTAGGATCATTTAAAAAAATTTCAACATATGTACATGTGTACGTTATATAATTTTTTATTTACTCCAATACTTGGTTTTTTTGTGTGGTTTTTTTAACTTCCCACTATAGGAAGTTACATTTTTCGAAAGGCACGTTTTCATCGATTCTGACTATTTTCTCGATGATGTCACTAATGATGTACATATGTATGTGTTTGTGTATATACATATTGTAACGATTTTTTTATGCTTTAACAACGGTTTTCCGTGGACTCGAAGATTTGCAAATGAATGAAAGACCCCAGTGTAGTAATTAGGGTTAATAATGATACAAGTTTATTTACAAATACACTTAAAATAAATTAATCAAGAGCTTAAATACACAAATACAACTTAAATTACTTAAATATTCGCAACTGGTTACCACTACGTCTTCCTCGCTGTTGCATACTTAAGTCTTTTAACTGGCTGTGCTAGTATTGACGCAATACCTCTTTCTCTGCTGCTCGTCACACACGAGAATCTCTCTGCCGACACTCACCGTAGATACACTAATAACAACTCTCTGGCCGACACTCCCAGTTGATACACCAATAATAACTCGCTGGCTTTACTTTTTTCTCTCTTACACACGTCTATCAGCTCTTTACCCTTCCGGCGACACGATAGACTCAACTCAACGACAGACTTTAACTGTCACTATAGACCGCCACTATAGTTTCTTCAATTACCAACTCACGTATTGTAAAGCACAGACTCAATTGAAGGTAGAGGTCCATAGCTCGCTTTTTGCGCGTTACGCTTTCTATGCATCTGTCAAAAAAGTAGAATCAATGTAATAGTATGTGACAAGTTACATTGCAAAAAGCGCAGAACGCGTAGGCGCGTTCAAAGCAAAAAATAGGTCTACTTTCTACTTTTGTACGCGTTACAAGCACCATGAAAGAAAGTCAGCTGTTCTTGAATGCTAAAGATGTTAAATAATACTTTATTTCTTACGTTATCGATAAATAATATTTTGCCGTAGATAATTTTTTTCTTTTTTTTTCAATAAAAAAAAATTCCTAGTAAAAAAAAACTTATTTAATAAAATATGTGAATATTTTCATTAGTGCGATGTATTTGAATTAACTTTTCACCACACTTTTCTCAGTAACAAATGTTGCATATTAGTTATCGATTACTTTTACGTACTGAGTGTCATCTCCGCTAAATCTGTATTAAATAGCTGCTTAGAAAAGTTATTGCTTAAGCCAATAATGTGCATACATTTATATGTAATTTTAAATTTACTTACATTAAAGTCAACAACAGCCGACAATCTGCTGGAATAGCTCTGGCCGAGTTCTTCTCAAGACTATCTTTTAAAATGCTGAATAAATAGTCAAAGACATCTGCAAACATTCTTGTCGCGGTTCAGGGTCAGAAGTTTTAATTTTTTAAATGTGTTCATAGGCATTTTTTGCACATAAAATTAAATATACAAACTCGACTGACTCCACAAATTCTTTTAAAAACTTGATTTCACTCTCCATTTTTTCTTTATAAGTATTTATAAACAAACGCACACAGCTGATCAAAACAAAAATAAAATGGCGCATGAAAAGCAGTGCATGTAACTCAACGCGAACAAAGTATAGAATGAAACAAGAGGATGAAACGCGTGTAAAGCATAACGCGCAAAAAGCGAGCTATGGACCTCTACCTTGACTTCTGCGTATTAACTGACTTCTCAGTAACGACCAGCGTTGCCACTTGTGGAAAGAGAAATTACACAGCTGCAAGTCTAAAATAGTGCAAAACCAAATGAAATAGTGCAAAATAATCTAAGAAAAAAATTTAATTTTTAATTAGTTTTTTGGTTAATTGAAATTTAAAAGCAGATAATTTTTTTAATTTATAAAAAACGTACAACAAAATTAAAAATATTACATAAAATTCACTAATTCACAAATACTTACTTCAACGAAGAATAATTTACCACTTTTCTCTTAATATTTTGTCTCTCCATTTTTCTTTTCTTAACTTAAACTCATTTAACTAAAAGTAGTGAGCGATACTTATATGTACATTCTTTAGTTTTTTTAAATCATATCATCTTTTCATCGTTTTAAGCTAAAAATTTTCACCACAATTTTAAAATCGGTGCTACTGTATTAGCTGATTAAGTTCAGTTTACTAAAAAAACACTCTTTCAACAGAAGCGTTTAAGAATGGTAATATCACAATTTTAAATTTAGAAAGAGAATATTGCCAGCATAGTTTTTACTTTGAAAAATTTTAGACTTGTAAATTCCGAAACATCCAATTTGTCGCATAGATTAAGTTTTTTTATGGTCTAAAAGTATATTTCACGCCGCTCATTTTCGTAAAATCTTTATACATTACAATTTGTTGTGTCTCGGAAGAGTATTTTAAGCAGCTAAATAAATATAAATTTCACTTCGCTGTATGAAAAGTTCCTCCGTTTTTATTGGTCAACCAAAATAACTCATTTTGTTTAAAAAAATATCAGCTTTTATGTAATTAGACAAGAACAAATTTGCACAACTTTGATTACTTCAGATTGTATTTTGTACAAAAGCAGGGATTCGCTTTAAAACATTAAATTAAAATTAGTTAAATGTCCAAGAGAATGTGAAAGGAACTCCAAATAATATTTTGTAGATTTTTCATCTAATGCAGAAAGCATTGATTCAGTTAATTTTGAATGATCTTTAAAAACTTCCAATCTTCAATATAATCTCAATACTTCATATTGTTCCGGAGCACTTTCACTACAACAAGCTGTTAATGATAACAATTGCGTTATAATAGGTGATAAGATTGTATGGCTCTCTAGTGGGAAATATCGTAGAAATTCTCTGAGTTTGCATTACGTTTATAATGGGATCCGAGATTTCTTAGCAAATCTTCTAAATATGTGTAGTATAATTTGGGACTTTTTAAAAATTTTGTTGGACTTTCATTAAGACTTACAGCAATATTGTTTTATTAATATCTTTATAATAAACTTTGCTAGAGACATAGGGATTTCCCGCAGGCATAACGTTTCATCTGTAGAATTTTGTCTTAAGTCGACTTATGCTGTTATCGCTTTAAAACATATAAAATAGTGCAAAATTACACAAAAAATGTATGGTGCAAAAATAGTGCAAATAACTTTAAATAGTACAGATTTTGCACTATTACACAGAAATTGGCAACGCTGGTAACGACTGACTTGCCATTGGATGCGTTAGCTCTTTTTATAGTTCGCACAAGGTCACTAGAATGTTTCAGTGAAGTCTAGACATCATCATCATCCAAAATGTTGTTTACTATTGTTCATGTGGTAACTAAGTACATAAATGTGCATATGCACGTGCGTACATACGACGCAATGCATGGTGGTTACTTGCTGGAGCACATTTGTTTTTCGTTTGAATTACCACATATGTATGTATGTACATATGTGAATCTTATTAATAGGCAGACACTTTTTGTTGTTATTGGTTGTTTACGTTTTGTACATATGTGCTAGCATGTACATATCTTAATTAGTTCTTTGCATATACCCTGTAGGAATATGTTCCGTAGCACTTGCGTTAACCTCGTTGGCATATTTTTGCGCAAAGCTGCATTAACTCTGTCGATGGCCATTTCCGTAACAATTCTGGAAAACGCGTCGAAAAAGTGAAACTTTACATTAAAATAAAAACAAATTTTCAAAAATTGTTTTTGTTTGTAATACATTTCTAAAATGAAATAAACGTGAGAATTTCAACGCGTTTCTCTCTCTTTTAAAAACGGTTAATTTTGTATGCGAAACAAAAACAATTTTTTTTACATTTACACAGTTTTGTTTTTGTTTTGCATGTAACTTTCACCAATTCGACGCGTATTCCAGAATCGCCCCCAATATGTACATATATGTTTCATACCATGTTCACACTTACATACGTATTTAACGCCTCATTCGTGTTTAACAGCTTAAACACGACGATTTTGAGATGTTTTACCATACATTGACTTGTCTTGTTAAACATCTCAAACGAAGTGGTTAAGATTTAAACACTTCCTTAAACACGTAAATGAAGTATGTTCAGTCCGTTTTTTGATAACTTTGTGTTGATATTAAATGGCGGCACGTGAAATATTATTTGGTAAATAAGTAATTAGTTAAAAGATACTCAATTATTTACAAACACATTTGTTGTTTGAAAATAATAAACCAATAAAAAAGCATAATTGTTCTTAATTTTTTACAAATACAATAATTCACTGACAAAACGTCAACCTTAAACATCTCAAATGTTATGTGAAGGGTTGTGTTTAGTTTTTTTAAAACACTTGCTTTAAACATGTTTAAGACCATAAGTGTGAACATAGTACTAATTAATGTATGTATGTAAATATTTCATAACTTAAGAACAGTTCAACGGATCGGGTGAAAATTTGCCGCATTCCAAAAATGTTGAGCTCACTTAGACATCGTAAGATAGTGAATAGATTCGCTTCGATAGATATCGAAAAAAAAAATTTACAAAACTGTTTTTCTTGAAAAACATTCTTAACTACTGAGCCAATACAGTTCAAAATCTAATTAGCACTTAGCCTCTAAAAAAAAGACATGCCTCTTGATGCCAATTTTACTAAAATCGGGAGATTCGTTCGGGAGATATCGTTGCCGAAAAATTGTATGTATTATTTTTTTTAACTATTAAGCCGATTACAATTTATTCAGTACTTAGCAGCTCTTAACCACAAAGACCCACCGATTGATTACACTTCCATTAAAATCAGGTTATTCGCTCGAGAGAAAAAAAAATAAATCATTGACGAAGTTTCAAGAAAAAATCGTTTTTTTTTCTAATATACATATGTACATACATATACATATAACTTCAAAAGTCAAATCAATTTTAGATACCGACTAATTTGTATAAACTTTAAAATTGTAATGGATGCCGCAAACTTGACAAAGATCTGTAAATAGTTCGTAAATAGTTTCGTTTTTCTTGTCAAATTTATGTCGAGTACTGCCAATTTAATTTTTTTTTAAAACTTAACTACATATTATGTATGTAAACCATTTATAATATAAGTTTGACTCAGCCGACCGGAATCAAATTAAAAGCAATCTCATTGAATTCACTTAGATCTCATACGCTAATGAGCCAATTAGGCCTAGTAAATTTAAGAAGTTTCAAAAAAAATAGAAAAAGCTTTTTTTTCAAAAATTTTTGTGCTACTGGACCCTACTTCTACACTTATTGTGTTCTGTGTTCCCAATGGAACAAAAAATTGCAAAGGCACGTATCCAAAAAAGCCAGTGCATCCCACGTGTAGATGCTTGCCTCGGTAGGAGTTTTCAAGATCAACTCCTAGAGATTTTTATGGTCTCTACTAGTTAAATTTTATTAAAAACTTTTGCACTTGATAATGTAAGCGATACAGTTAGTTGTGGTAACCATTAACATAGTGTCCACACCTGATGAATTTATATCATTATGAATGTCAAATTGATATCATGATGAAAATTCATCATGTATAGATTAAATTTATTAATATTATGGCAGAGTTATGATATAATTGTCAGAGCTCACGACGCGATAAATTCATCTTGATATCAAATGTCATTTTATGTATTTCTGTGCATTTAACGTTTATTTATTAAACAATTTTCGTTTAAAAAAGACGGCACAATTATTTGTGACTAAAAAATTAAACAACACGCAAATTAGATATTTTTGGTAAGTATTTTTCAAATATTTGTTTGATTCATATTGATATAAAATCATTCAACGTCTACCCCTTTGCGTTGATATTAATGAAAAAATGGCAGTTGTTCTGCCGGCGTTATATTGCGAGTTATGATATAAAATCGTCAGGTGTGAAACCTATGTAACAAGTGCGAGTGGAACGCAAAACTTTCGAAGGCCAAACAACACACACAAGCCTGATCGCACTTAAGAAATAATTACGATGACGCGGGAGCTGATCCCTAGACCACAGCTGCTTTACGACTGCTTCTACCTGATATATTTTTATCGTGGTAAATGTCAAATTCCATATAGAAAAAACATAAAAAAAATTATTTTTCAATATAACTAAAGTGCGTTCGAGAACTCAAACAATTTTTTATTATTTTTTACTGGATTGCGTTCGCGTACACAAAATCTAGTAAATGAAAGTGCCAATTTAGAGAGAAAAATTACAGTTCATTTACTGAGTAAATGTAAATTTTTACTGACAAATTTTTTAAATATGTATTTATAAACAAGGCTTCCTTAAACGAATTTGGATTCAAGTACGTGCGATCATTCATGTTCTGTCTGGCGTGAGTGTCGGTCGCAATTGTTCTAGAATTTAAAATATTATTATACATTTTGTGGCATTTTGGACTGAAAGAAGAAAAAGGATTAAACCTTAAAATTTTTAATTGTGCTGTGTATTTAAATTAAAAGTTGTCCAAGGAGGATATTTGTATTTCTAACTGTGCAACAATAAAAGAAAAAGCAACTTAAGATCGTAGTGGTGTGGTGAGCATGAAGGAACCTGACCCGGAGAGGTCTGGAACCGAAAGAGTAAGACCGGAAAAGAGGCAAGCAATGGATGACCTAACATTTTCAAGGAAAAATAAAGGGAGGTTAGCAAAGGAAGGCATGAAAGGTCTAGAAGAATATGGGGTTTGTAACAAAAAAATAATTCTGGGAAATTAGAAGCAGAATAATGATAATCAATCAGGCAGTATGTATGACATTGAAAATAATTTTTTTAAATCTACATGTGAAAAAGAACTGGCGTCAACCAATACTAATAAATCTAACACAAAATCTATTACAAATAAAATCACATACATGGAAAATAAAAAGGATGAAAAATTTTTTTATGAAAAATTTCACAAAGGTCCCTTTGTTGTTTACATTGACACCATTGCTGGATTAAATGAGGTTAGGAAACCTATTAATGCACTTACGGTTGGAAGACTGATTACTAATTTGAAAATTAAGAATGTTTCCGAAATTTATAAAATTGGTTTTGGTAGATGCAAAATCATTTTTAATAATTATGTGGCCGCAAATAATTTTGTCGAGGACAAGAGAATTTCTGAATTGAATTATTCTGCAAAAATTTTTGCTCACTTTGTTTCAAAAGTAGGAATTATTTTCGACATTCCTAGAGAAATACCTATGCAATCGCCTGTACCAATCCTAAAGTGCATTAGAGTTGAAAGACGAGACTCAGAGGGAGAAAAGGTAGCAACAGGACGTGTTAAAGTAATTTTTAAGGGACTTCAGATTCCTAATGAAATTCTTTTGGAATATACTAAAATTCCTGTACGACATTTTATTTCATTCGGTCAATGTTACCGTTGTTTTAGATTTAACTATTTTGCTCAACACTGCAAGCAGACCTTCAACAGATGTAAGTCATCTTTTCAAAATCACACCAGTGAAGAATCTTGTAAAGACATTGTATGCACCAATTGTAAAAAACCTCACTCACCAACGTCCAAATTTTGTACTGCTAGAGAAAAAGCATATATTATCAAAAGAACTATGACAATCGAGAATTTATCCTTCAAAGAGGCTAAAAGAAAGATAATGGTGCCTTCTCAAACAGATTTGATTTGCTTAGCGATAATGATAATATGGATTTTCCTACCTTAAACTCAAACTCAAATAGAAACACAATTAAAAATAATATACAAGAATCTGCAAGTTATATTCATTCAAAACGATCTTATGCGCAAGCAGCTCGTATAAATACTAACAGAGACCGCGAAATGCAAAATGCTCGTGATACCATAAGACAACATAATGATGTTTTAAGAGACTTCGAATTACCTACTACTTCAAATAGAAATATATTAACAACCCTTATAAGCCCACAGAGACTAAAAGAGCTATCAATTCTTTTAACAAATGGATCTAAAGATGTTAATCCCGTCTTTATGTTGAAATCAAATGAGGCTGAAAGGGCTTTGTTTTTAACAAAGGTAAAAATAAATGAAATAATTAGCAATCATAGTAAGGAAAATTTTAATCCTACAATCAGAGAAGAATTAGAAAAAGTAAGAAATAGCATTGAGAAAGAACTAATTAAACTTGACACTTTAGAGCTTGCTCAAAGTGAACCCAGGATCTGTATACAATCAGGCGGCACAATGAAATTATTACAGTATAATATTCAAAGTTTAAAAAAATTTGGAAATAAAGAATTACTTGAAATTTTTATGATACGGAATAACGTGGACATTGCTTTTTTATATGAAACTTGGTTGAACGATAATTCATGTACGAGTTTACGTGACTTTAATTGGCAAGTACAGGAATGATGGTTATGGAGGTGTTGGTTTTTACATCAACAAAGATATTAAATTTAAGATTGTGGATCTGGACAGTTTACTAGAAGTGGCAATTATTCAAACATTGAATTTGAGATGTAATATAATTTTATTGTGTTGTTATGTGGCACCTGATTTTGACAATAATTTATTTGCAAGAGAATTTTGGAGAATACTTGATTTTTGCAGTTCCAGAAATCTACCCACAATTGTCTGTGGAGATTCAATGCCAAGTCGCCATTATGGGGACGTCAGTCTTCTGATGTGAGGGGATTTAATATAGAAGACTGTATTCAAGATCACGGTTTTACTTGCCTAAATAATGGTAATGATACTTATCGTACAAACAATTCTTCATCAGCACTAGATCTAACATTTTATAACGATAATAATTTAAATCTTGTTTGTGAGGTTCTGGACACTAAGATTACTGGTAGTAATCATTTACCTATTATAATTTAAAATTCTTCCTGGAAGTATAAACCAAAAATAACACATAAAATTGACCACATCAAAATGACTAGCGAATTAGAAACTATTCAATTGGGAACAAATCTTAATGAATTTTATGACAAATTAAAAGATGTAGAGAAGAGAAATACCATCAAGATTAACGCAAAATTAACAAGATCCTCTAAACATTGGTTGTCTGAACAAACTCTTAAATATTTCCGTCTACGTAATGCTGCAAGGAAGAGATATAACAGTTATAGAAATTTGGAAAATCTTACCTTATTATCTGATGCAGAAAGAACTTTAAAATTACATATAAGAGAGATTAAACGAACTAATTTTAGCAAAACAATTGATAGAATTTCACACCCTGAGTCAATTAATATGTGGTCCATTCTTAAAAATATTAGAATATACAATTGTGCAAAAGATACTAATAATTTTTGGGATGATCAACAAAACTCTCAATACCTGGAACTTCTTTGTAATAATAACAACTTTAACAACAATAGCAGTACAACATTCATTCCACCTTACACAAGCAACTCCAGACCAGATTTTTAAATTGAGAACTTCCTAGAAATACTCAGTAGTCGAAATAGTAAATCAGCAAGAGGCCTTGATGGAATTTCTTATAAAATGCTAATGAAACTTAATGAGCAGAGTAAAAGAGCGGTATTTAATATTATTTCTAATTTATGGAGAGATAATATAATTCCAGATATTTGGAGAAGAATCAGAATTCATCCTATCCCTAAAAGAGGTAAAGATCTTAGTGTATTAAGCAATTATAGACCTATATGCCTATTATCTACTCTCCTCAAACTCACTGAAAGCTTGATTAAGGACGAAATGACAAAATTTTGCGAAGAAATGGGAATATTACCTGATAGATGCTATGCCTTTAGAAAACATCATTCTACTTCACAGTGTATTAATGATTTAATAAATACAATATATTTTTATAGAAATAAAGGTTTAGAAGTAATGGGCACATGTGTTGATTTGGAGAAAGCATACGATTTGGTGAACATAAATACACTAAGAAAGATTTTATATGAGCTTGGCTTTAATTCATACATCATAAATTGGATACATGACATCCTTAGCCTCAGGACCTTAGTACTTGGTAAGGATTCCAAAAACATAAGTTCAGGTCTCATGCAAGGTAGCTCACTTATCCCCCTGCTGTTTAATCTATACTCTATGGCATTACATAATATAAAGGATGATAACTGTATTTTCTATCAATTTGCTGATGATTGTTTTATTATTGTTATTGGACATGATCATAATCTTACTAATATTAATCTACAGAGGAAAATGGATGAATTTCTTGTTACCTCTAGGACACTTGATATGAGAAATAACCCGGAAAAATCCTACGTAATGAATTTCAAAAGAAATAATAAAACAGTCAATATTTTCTTGGATGGTATACAAGTCACACAAACAATGAATATTAAATATCTTGGTAGAATTATCAATATAAACAATTCGCCTTCAAACCATGTTAATATGATCCTGGATAAAATAAAACTTAAATGCGGTTTTCGTAAAATCTTATCAGAATGCACTTACGGTTTTCAACCTTCCAGAAGCTTGTATATATAGGGTGTTTTTTTAGAGGTATAGAACTTCGAATTGAAATAAAACACAAGAAAATCGTTTTAATGTCCATCAATTTGGCTTTATTGGAAGGATAATTTTATGCCATTAACGTTTAAATATGATTTCGGGCATGTGGCCGCCGCGGCTGGCTCGAATAAAGCCAATTCTACAGGTCCAATTTTCAACCACTTTTTCGAGCATATGGGGCCGTATGTTGGCAATAACGCCACGAATGTTGGCTTCCAAGTCCCTTAACGTTTCTGGTTTGTTGGCGTAGACGAGCGACTTCACATATCCCCAAAGAAAATAATCCAATGGTGTCAAATCACACGATCTTGGTGGCCAATTGACAGGTCCATTCCGCGAAATTATGCGCTCATCGAATGTTTCCTTCAATAAATCGATTGTGACGTGCGCTGTGTGGCATGTAGCGCCGTCTTGTTGGAACCACAACTCATCCACATTCATGCCATCCAATTCGGGAACAAAATAGTCGGTTATCATGGCTCTATACCGGTCTCCATTAACGGTAACTGACTCTCCAGCATTATTTCGGAAGAAGTATGGCCCAATGACTCCACCAGCCCATAGAGCACACCAAACAGTCAGTTTTTGTGGATGTAATGGCGTCTCAAGGGTCTCATGTGGATTCTCTTCACTCCAAATGCGGCAATTTTGCTTGTTGACGTAGCCATTCAACCAAAAATGAGCCTCATCACTGAACAAAATTTTGCGATGAAAATCAGCATCGAGATCAATCTCATTTTCGGCCCATACACCAAAATCACGACGCATTGCATGGTCTCGCGGCTTTAATTCTTGCACAAGCTGGATCTTGTAAGGTCGCAAGCCAAGATCTTTGCGCAAAATCTTCCATAAAGTTGATGGACAAAGCTCCAATTGCTGTGCACGGTGGCGAATCGATTCATTCGGGTCCTCTTCAATACTTTGCTCTACAGCGGCAATTGTTTCTTCGGTGCGCACTGTTCGACGTCTCTGCGGATGCGTATTATCACATAGAGTAAACGTAGTGCGAAAACGATCCATGGTTAACCGAATTAATTGCTCTGATGGACGATTATGTCGACCATAAAATGGACGGAGCTTGCGGTAAACTTCGCGAACTGAACCATTATTTTCGAAATAAATTTGCACGATTTGCAAGCGTTGTTCTTTTGTCAACGTGTTCATGATGAAATGGCAAACCAAACTAAATATTAATCACTTGACAGCTGACAAAATGGCCGCCAGTTAAAAAAGTGATGCCAACTTAAAGTTCTATACCTCAATAAAAAACACCCTTTATATAGAACTTGTATACGACCAAAGATTGAGTATGCCGCCTCTTCCTTTGCTAACATTGGAAAAACTGCGTTAAAAATTTTGGAAAAATGTGTAAATGCTAACCTCAGAGGATCATTGGGTCTTATAAGGTCAACGCCTACGCAAATATTGTATCACTTGGCTACTGAACTTCCTATGAGGTATCGTCTGGAATTAGCAACGGCTCGTGAATTGATTAAATGTTTTGCTTATGGATTGCATATTCTAAATACGATTATGGATTCAACTTTTAATCCAAAAACCAGTTATGCAAGGGTTTTCAGTAAATACCGAGAAATCTTTACGAATGTAGTGAGAATATACGGAGATAACAACAATAACAACTCTTCTTCGAATCTTTTTATAGACGTTAACTTCTTTAAAGGAGTGATTATAAACAAAAAGGAAGCCTGAAATTATTAATGCTTTATTACTTGAAAAAGTAGAAAACTTAAATGACCATGATATTTTCTACACGGATGGCTCTGTGGGTACAGATATGTCTGGTGCTGCGTTTTGCCACGATAACATTGACTTTACTGCTAAATTTAAAATGGGGTGTAAACTCTCATCTATGTCAGCTGAATTGCTAGCTATCAAGAGAGCAATTATTTATGCAAAGGAACTAAATCTTAATAAAATTGCAATTTTAACTGATAGTAAATCTGGATGTCTCGCATTTTCGAACAACATACGTGACAACTATTTAGTCAAAGGAATTCTTCAACTTATTTGCGAGGCCAACTTTACAAGTATTTCACTATATTACATACCAGGACATTCAAATATTCACGGAAATGATATGGCTGATTGGACAGCAAAAGAGGCTCTAATACATGGAATACTTCTTCCTACTGAATTATCGATTGGTGATGCGATTAATGTAATTAATGATGAATTATGGGCTGAATGGTCCCAAGAATACAATACCCTGGCGGCTTCTAAGGGAAGACATTATGCTGAAATATTTCCAAAGGTACTGAAAACAGGACCCTGGCTTAATAAGAACAATTCTCTCAATGCTAAGGATACTAAACTGATGAACAGATTAATGAGCGGACACTCCTTTGGAAGGAAGACTCTGGCCACAATGAATATTTACGACTCCGATTGTTGTTTACACTGCGGGGAATTAGAAGATGACTCGCATGTAATATTTATATGTGACCTTTTTCAAGGAGTAAGGGTCAAATATCCTCTAATTCTTAAATACATATCGTTAACAGATTGTTTTAAAGAAGAAACTACTGATAACTATTTTGTTTTGGCGGAATTTTTAAAAGAAATCGAAATTAAATTATAACACGTCAATACGTGTGAATTGGTGGTGGCGTAATAGTTCTCAGAACTTGGCTTGAATAATTAAAAAAAAAAGTACGTGCGACGAACTTCGGGACTACATGCCGAACAATAACTGTTCGGTAAACATTCTATCGAGGAACACACCATACTCGCAATGCGCTGTTGCTCTCCTTAGTTTTAATACGAAATTTGACACTGACTCATCCTTATCCTGTACGATGCGCCTAAACCTAATACTCTCAGCAAATTTATTTTTTTTCTTGTCTACGTGCGCAATTAAAATCTTTTTTATATCCTCATAAGTACATTGTTGCGGATCTTGAGGTTGAATAAGGATTCGCAATGCCTCATTTAACTCCCCATCCATGTGTACCGTATCATAAGTATGGTGGTCAGTTTTTGGTACTTTACTTAGATTCAACACCAAATCAAAACGCTGAAAGTAATCTTCGAGTGAAAAAGTTTCAGAGGCCTTAAATTCGGTTATCGTAAATAGTGGTGGTTTTGTCAATGCATTCGATGAAGATTGTGCATTTGTCTGTTGCTGAAGTGATACAGTCGCTAAGGCGGCCTGTGTTGCCTCAGCTACTGCTTGTCGTAGTGCGTCTGCGAACATTGACGATATTTGTTTCGAGTCTTCTTTGTTCAATACCATGATTTGAGATACTTCTGACACCAAATTATTATGTACTTAGTAAATTTGTAGACTCAATAGTTGTCTCAGTAATTCATTTATTTTTAAGTAATTTAAAAAGCATGTGCTTTTTTAGAAAAAAAAATACAAAGAGAATAAGTACAAGAATGTTCTTATAAAAATTAATGATGTCAATAATCGTAATTAAAAATACGCAAAATGACAAGCCATTATTGCCAGATCTTGGATATAACAAAAGGGAAGCAAAACTTTTAGTGTTTGATGAAATTTTTAAAATAAAAACAGATGCATTAAGTTATTGTTTAAACCCATTCACCGCAGCAAGCCAGTTACTACAAATGTTTATACGAGAACGATTCTTTTGAAGACAGCAAGGCAACAGGGCGGCAGGTTGTTGTCTACGCTGATTTTGTCGTTGTATTCCAATTAAACTAATTTCTATTTTTGAGGGATATAAAACAAAAACTGTGTTGACAATGTAGAAAAAATTTAAATCATATTAGTGCTTAGAAATATTTTTTATTGCAAAATAAAAAAGAAATTTCCAAAATTTTAATGTTAATTACAAAAGTAATGATTGATTTTCATGTAAATACCTGTTTTCTGTCGTTAGTCGTAGTTCAACTTAAATAAAATATCTATGCGAATCAACAAGTTTTCGACAAAATGGCATTGATTTGTTAGTGCATATTTTTGCATATTTTAAAATAAATACATATCTTTGCATATTTCATTATAAATGATATTCTTAATACATTTTTTTAATTTTTCCATTTTATAAAACAAATTTTGGTGTTTTTTGATTAGTTGCAAAGTATTTTTGCAATTATTACGACTGTGTAAGAACAAAAAAGAAGAAAACGAAAACAGCCTTTAGAGAAATATATTCAGGGATACGAATTCCCCCACAGCCTATAGTAACTAGATGGGGAGCGTGGTTGAATGCTGTCGAATACTATTTTTATATTAACAAGTTTAAAAGAATTTTAAGTTAAAAAAAACTTAAGCACTGAATTGATATTTTTGCACCCAGACAATGGCTTTCGTGTTGACACTATAGCCCAATTAGATGGTTTTGATTCTTTAAAAGCTTAAGTTTAATTCACTGAAAATGCGGTAAAAAAATTTGTGCTCTGAAAGACAGAATAAGTGAAGAAATCAAAAATAAGTTAGATAAAGTTATACAAAAATATTATAAACTTAAAAAATGCAACAAATTGCATCAATATTTTATAGTTCAAACAGCTAAAATTTAGAAACGTTTATTCCACAAACGAACTAGCAGCATTTAAATATGCACCAATAACTTTTGCTGACGTGGAATGTTGATTTTTATAATAAAAATGTTTTTTTTTCCAGAAAAAATCGTCAAAGATTTACCTTTGACAATTTACAGACACACTTATTCATTTACGTAAATAAAAGTTCTTATTAACTTTATTCCATATGATTTGACAAAATGTTTGTTAAGAAAGCAATTAAGCTGTTTTTTTAAAGTTTTTAATGTATAGGGTGTTTTTATTGAGGTATAGAACTTTAAGTTGGCATCACTTTTTTAACTGGCGGCCATTTTGTCAGCTGTCAAGTGATTAATATTTAGTTTGGTTTGCCATTTCATCATGAACAGGTTGACAAAAGAACAACGCTTGCAAATCGTGCAAATTTATTTCGAAAATAATGGTTCAGTTCGCGAAGTTTACCGCAAGCTCCGTCCATTTTATGGTCGACATAATCGTCCATCAGAGCAATTAATTCGGTTAACCGGTCAATTGGCCACCAAGATCGTATGATTTGACACCATTGGATTATTTTCTTTGGGGATATGTGAAGTCGCTCGTCTACGCCAACAAACCAGAAACGTTAGGGGACTTGGAAGCCAACATTCGTGGCGTTATTGCCAACATACGGCCCCATATGCTCGAAAAAGTGGTTGAAAATTGGACCTGTAGAATTGGCTTTATTCGAGCCAGCCGCGGCGGCCACATGCCCGAAATCATATTTAAACGTTAATGGCATAAAATTATCCTTCCAATAAAGCCAAATTGATGGACATTAAAACGATTTTCTTGTGTTTTATTTCAATTCGAAGTTCTATACCTCTAAAAAAAACACCCTATAATTAAATGTTGAAAAAAGAGTTAATAAATAAATATTTTATTAGTTTTTAATACATATTTTTATATTTTTAATGTATATTTTATGTACATAAAACGCGATTCTAAATGCATAAAAATCCTTTCCCTAGAAATGATACTTTTATAATGCGAAAGCCACGATAATTCGCGAAAAGTTTCAAAATTGTACACAAGCCATAATATTGAATAAAAATCGCTAAAACTATAAGGAATGCAAAAAATTAGATAGAAATTGAGAAAATTAAGAAAATTCGCAAAAACTTACTAACAGCAGGATGACAACAATGTCTTATATTGTTCCAAAATCGGTAAAACTGTCAGGACGCTTTTATCGCGAAGTTTTCAAAAATTCGCGAGACTTCGCAAAATCAGAAGCAAGTCCTAAATTTTATTAGAAATCGCAAAAGCCATTAAAAAAATTACAAAAACAGCGAAAAAATCGCAAGTTAGCGAAAAATTGCTAAATGTATTAAAAAAATAACTAAACATGTAAATGCTAAAAATTCGCAAAAAATATAGAGAAATAAATTGTTATTGTTATTTTTACGTGATATACATACATAAGTAAATTTTAAATATAACTATATAAATTTTATTTCTATAAATGTGAAATATTTGAAAGTGGCACTACTGAAATATATATTTATACTTTTTGGATTATGTGTGTTCGTGTAGCCTGCTGCGGTGAATGGGTTTAATGCATTATAAACAATATATCATGTATTAAAGTTTGATGCCAGAGAAATTTTCGGGTACGTTCTGTATTCCACGTGAAATTAAAACGTGCGGAATTTTCATAGAATTTTTGGAAATATGTAATATTATTAACAACAATGCTATCACAATTCCAAACAATTTATTTCACGTGGAATGCAGTATATAGCCCATTGTTTTTAAACGTGAATAGGTGAATATATTAGGTGTGTTTGCATTTTTCATTATTTATTAATGCTATTCTATTAACAAATACAAAAAACCCATTTTCCATCTTTGATCAGCCATGATAAACAAACCAAATTCCTTGACAATAAAATTGAATTTATATGGCTTAATGAAAGAAAAACAATAAATTAAGAAAATATGTTTTCTTTTTACATACATGTACATGCTTTTTTAATAGAGAAATTCACATTTTTGAAATAAATAATTTGAAAACAAAACACCCAACAGGTGGTTGGATAATTCTTGCAAGTAAAAATTTTACTAGCAATAATTTGTAAGAATTTTTTGCCTCTCAATATTTTTCTCTCTTTTGACGCTCGCTCCTTGCAAACTTTTTGAGTTAATGAACACTTTCCAGTAACAATTGTTAAAAATTCGTAACAATTTTTAGTAAATGAACAAACCTATCATTATAGTGAATTTTTTGTTAATATATATCATTGGGTGATTACTGGTTTGCCGCATGGTACATTTAAAAAAAGTTAAGTTATTGGTCTATTACATGTATATGAATAATGTGCCCTTCTTCAAATTTGTTCTCAGTTTTTCGATATCTTGAATTTATCAGGATATATAATTGGGATATTCAAATGGTACTCATAAATTAACACGTTTTAAAGTAATAACACGAAAAAATATGACTGCTGTGAGCAACCCCACATAATTTACAATTACAAATATTGTACTTATTGGTATTTTGGTTTTAGCACCTTTGTACATTGCTTACTTTCTCTCTCTCTCTCTCTCAATTTCTTTGGTAAACTCTCACGAATTTCTACATGTAGTTATGACAAACAATAAACATAGCTGAGAAAGTCTTATTATTTTTAATTTAATTTTTTTTAAATATGTTAAAATGTTAAGACATTATGACACTTAAGACACTAGTGTGAATACCCCAAATGTTATTTTACCCTTTTATATTTCCCTTAATAAATGTATTAATTTTAATACATTTTTGTCTTTTCAAGTAAATCCTAATAACTTTTCACGTTGAGAGTAAAAAGCTTAGAAACTTTAACGGCTTGACCTGCGATGTCGACTTACTTATATTGAAAACAAAAACAAAGAAAATTTGTTTTTGTTTTCAAATAGAAAGTTTCTTGTCGACATCGTGGGCCAGGCCCGTAAGTTTGAATAAAAACATATGTATCTATTACTTTTATTATTAAACAAAATATTCTATCGTGTATTTTTATAAAACAAATGAAAAAAAATTCTTCATCGATTTTCTCGAAAACACATGTATTTGTTTCATGCGGCTAACTAGTAACTACCCGACGATATATATATTTTTTGCATTTACATACACACATATGTATAGTTTTTTAAATTTTGCATATATGCATATTTTTTAGCGCCAAAACTGCCAATCAGCTGTTGTATGTATTTTACTGAATTTTAAAATTCTTCCGTTCGCGTACTTTTATATGCAAACTTTTTTATTGAGAATAATTTCTTTAAATTACCAAGTTTCTGGATTTTACTGAAAAAGTACTCAAACGCACCTATAAAGTTTCACTTTTGTTATGATAAAAATATATCAGGTGTAGACGTTGGGTAAGCTGTATGTATCGTAAGATTTTTTGAACTTATGATAAAATAAAATCAAAATCACTTAAAGAGATATCTTATCGAAAATTTAAAAAGTGGTCTGTTTCTAGAGCTGTGCCAAATCGTTCATTCAAGTGACCTCTCATTTTCTTTAATTTTCTAAAAAAGAACGAGTTCGTTCATTTCGTTCATCCGCACTTTTCAAGAAATAGAGAAAGTGAGTTTGTTATGAATTGTTTAGCAAAATAATCAAAACAAACAATAGAAAATATAAGAAACAAAAAAAATCAGCAAGTAAAAATGTTTACAATATTAAAATATTTTATATCCTTAAGAATAAGAAATCACAAAATAATATCTACGTATCGTGTCGGGTTCTTTTTTTACCAATCGTGTCGGGTTCTTTTTTTAGCAACATTCGTATGCTTATAGAATTTTCATTCTATCTAATGTGGTTTTCGAGATATAAAGATACAGATTTTACCTTTTTTACCCCCTTAGCATTCGGGTTTCCAAAAACCACTTCTTAGTGGATCTAAGCACTGAAGGGGGAACCTACACACCAAATTTTAGCTCTCTAGCTTATTTTTACATGTATGTAATACGTACCCAATCATTTAGAGAAAAATACGGAAACGGATTTTTAAGTGCGATTTTTTTTGTCCAGGAGAAAAGAACACGCTAAAAAGCTTTCTGCTATGTGTTATACTTTAGAAGATATTTCGAGTGCAAAAAAGGTACCAAAATTTAGTTTTTACCCCCTTTTAACCCCAAAGAGTACACATATCGAAAAAGCACAAAACACGTGCCGGCTTATTTTTTAGAAGCATGCTTTTGGCATTTTTAGTCTACCTAATGTAGTTTCCGAGATATAGACACTGAGTTTACCCCCTTTTACCCCCTTAGCATTCGAGTTTCCAAAAATCACTTCTTAGTGGATCTAAACATCGACAGGGGAATCTGCACACCAAATTTCAGCTCTTTAGCTATAATTGTTTGGGCTGTGCGTTGATACATCAGTCAGTAACGTTACTCTTTTATACATATAGATAAATTTTTAAAAGTGGTTGGAGAACCAAACAAAAACTAAATTTTGGACAAATAAGGAGAGGATATTTGGGAGTTCCGTCTGGAATTTGGAATTTTCTCAGAGGAGGCTCTTCAATAAAGAAATTGTTGATGGCTTTATAACCCTTGTATTCGGCCAAGTTAAATCTCCCTTCCTTTGTAATAAAAAGGGGCCACGGAGCACATTGGTTGAGGTTCATAGAACGAGCGGCTAAAAATAGAAGAAGTTGTCGAAGGACAATTGGCACATAGGCATTTTTTGTTTGAATCAAGAGAAACATGAATAAGTAATTAAATCAGAAACTGTATATTATTGTTGGTACTTAATGTATTACTTATTAAGCTCTAACGTAAAAGATTTAGTGCAATAAAGAGAGCAAGACATAGTCTTGTTTTAGACTCGGCAGTTTTTCTTGAAGCAGTTCTCTTCAATTCTCTTTTAAAATTGCTCGTTTGTTTACACACAGACGGTTTCTTGATCAATTTTCCTGTTGTTTTAATATAGGGAATGAAATAACAAAAGAGAATTGAAGTAACTTTTCTGTACAAGCAAGTCCGTACCCCTCTTCTTTCTTCTTTCCCCTCTCTCCCATAAACTCAGACTTGCTTCAAGAAAAACTGCCAAGTCTAAAACATGACATAATGTGTAGTTGTTATTGCATGCAACAACATAATAAATGAATGATATCACAGCACCTAATAGTCTATCGCATATAATCGTGCTTGATCTTCTATTGTTGTTATCAAACAGTATCAGTAAACAACAATTCAAATTCAATTGAAGCTTATGCTTTTTTCAACAATGAAATATATAACAGTTAACACTATTGACTAGCATGTATATTACATTATGTAATAATTTTAAACAGTAAAAAATTATGGCAACAACAACAAGCATGAACGAAAATTCATGTTTTGTTACTTTATCACTTTATAGTTTTTATTGTTTTTTTTTTGGAAAGGAACAGGTAGGAGCAGCTGAATTTTTTTTAACTTTTAGCTGAGACTTCAAGCTGTAATTTGACATCTTTCGTTAAACAGTGCTCCAAAGCGCTAAAAAGATGCAGTCCACTGAAGTTGATGAACATTGAAATTTTGATGTTGTTTATATTTTGTTCTACGAAATTTTTTATATGGCACTTTTTCCAACTTTTTTTAATGCAAATCTCATCTATGACAATTGTCATTTACGAAAATATACAAAAAAGTCAAATGATAAGTTTACTGTGATTGTACAGTAAATTTGCATGCCATTTTAATCAAGCGAACATATGTATATGAACTTCGAGCGTGTCTGTCCAAACAAATAATAAATATATAAGCCTAATATTACGGAATCATAATATTCAGATATCTGACAATACAATACCAAAAAATTATCCAAATCGGCGAACATGAAAAAAATGAATTTCGGCCACTGTTCAACCATGTGCGGAGTATCATCAAATCATTAAAAAATAAAAAAAAATATATATATATATATATAATGCACATATGAAAGAAGAATTTATCAAAAGAAAAACAATAACAAAATTATAAGATTATTTTTACATAAAGCCTATTACAACAATAATACTCATACACGATCAGTATAAAAGGAATTTTATAAAAGAAAAGGATTCAAGTTGAAACAATCGCAGCGAGGAAGTGAGTATGACGTAGAGTTGTCACATAGTGAGTATTGTTTAAATGATTTTATAGTCACGAGAACAATAGATTTATCGTTTAGTGATTATTTAGTCAAGAATACTACTCTGTAGTCACGGAAACGAACGTTAGAAGCAGTAGTTATCTATACTAATATTACTAAGCTGAAAAGATTGAATGTTTCTATGTTTATAAATATGTTTACATGTTTGTAAGAGGTAATCTAAGGAACTGCCGCTCCAATTTTAAAATTAAAAAAAAAATCAAAAATGGAAGCTCCTAACGAACATAGGTTACATAAGGTTCCCTTAAAGTGCTTATGGTAGGGTGCAGGAGCATAAATAAAATCAAAAAGTTGGAATTTTTGAAATAATGATGCAGAATTAATGTATCAAATGATACAACAGTAAACACATTTTTTCGCATTCATTATCCACATCTTTCATGCAAGCTTAAGAAAAACTATAATAAGCTCTATCAATAAAAAATATTTTGCATAACATTGCATAAGGATTTCTTAATCTGTGGAACTTGAAACACTGTATACCCATTTTCAGTACTAATTAAAAATTCGATGTACAGACCAAACGGCTTGCCGGATTTAGATTTAGTTTTTTCTGTTTGAAAGCTGACTTGATCCAGAGGGTTCTTAGCTATGTATTAAGAAAATCGGTCCAACCGTTTAGAAGATATCACATCTTTTCTAGATATATCGGGGGTTTTTAATATTTTAATTTTTGTTATTAATAATAACATTTTATAATTGAAATTTAGCTGAGTGATAGATCTTGAAGTAGAGAATAAGAATATGTAATAAAATGAAAAAGCACTTATGTCAACTTAGCCATTATTATTTATTGCCACAGATATATTCAGGGCAATCATGAATAAAATTCCGCGTGAAATTTCTCCCTTTTCCAATTAGAATTTTTGTTTTCCCTATTACTTTCTATAAGTTGGAATTGTTCCCCGGGAAAAATTTCACGCTGAGTTTTATTCATGATTGCCCTGATTATGTATGTATACATACATACATACATGTCCCGAATGTCAATTTTTGATATTCGTGAATTCCAATATTTAAAACGATATCCGCGAATGCGAATATTTAAAACGATATCCGCGAATGCGAATATTGAAAATGATATTCGCCAATACGAATATCTATTGTATGTGAAATTTATAGACATTTAATTGGGGGTCTATTTTATTCTGCAAAATTAAAGTACATTAAAGTTTATAAAAACTATCCAAAAATTTAATGGTTGTTAAATAACATTTGAAAATGATCAACATTTTTATAATAAACTAGCTGTACCCTGCGCGCGTTGCTACGCCAACAACTAAAATAAATTTGAAGGAAAGACATTACACAAATATTTAATTAATTTTCAGTAATTTGATTGATTTTTAATGTTTCGGACGGGGAGAAATTTCTCCTCTATCGCCCTCTTGATCCTAGTTTTAAAAATGTACATAGCATATGTAACTTTTTAGACGCAGATCTATCTATGTTATAAATTTCATTAAAATCGGTTCGAATGTTTCGGAGGGACTGCAATCCCGCCCCCCTCGCCCTACTGGTCCTTGTTCGAAAAATGTACATAGACCATGCGAATTTTTAGATGGAAATCTATCTATGTTCTAAACTTCATTAAAATCGGTTTGGACGTTTCAGAGGGGCAGAAATTTCCCCCCTATCGCGGTCCTGGTCCTAGTTTTAAAATTTTTTCTCCGTAAGAACCCTCCTCGTACTTCAAGAAATATTATAAAAAAAAGAATTGGCGAAATCGATCCAGCTGTTCTCAAGATTTGCGCTTAGCAACACATTCAGCGATTCATTTTTATATTATAGATTAACTTATATTATTAAAATCACTATTTCTGAAAGGGGCGTAGCATTTACCGGGGTAGAATATATATAAAAACACGCGGCGGTCTTTTACAAATATTTTGTGGGGTGGAAGGCGAAAATCTGTTGGGACATTGAAGAGTTCACCCCTAACAAATAAACGTGTTTTTGATTTTTATATATATTAAGATTAAATAAATTGTATCTATATTTATGATTTGATCAGGCTAAAGTTCGTATCGCTTTGTAAGCCAAATTACATGTGATAATTATTAATGAACAAATAACACCAAAGTTAGTTGTAAATATTCTGACAAACACATAGTTGAATGGAACAACTAGCTGTTTTCGAAGGCCACTAAACCTTCATCATCAGCGTTCTTTTGTGTTTGGTCCACTGTGTGTGGTGTCAGTTGATGTAGATTTGGAAAAACAATAATTAAAATTAAATAAATTGTAGTCAAACTGATAAGATGGTTCTCAATTCCTCGTCTTTATCCATTTACATTTTTAAATATATGTATGTACATAAAAACTTCTTTCCATATCAAACTGCAACATATATTAACATTAAATCCACCAAATACATAGGAGATATTATTTGGAGAAGTTTAGGAAAACATTTCTTGC
The DNA here is from genome assembly GCA_936439885.1 of Nowickia ferox. Taxonomy (NCBI): domain Eukaryota; kingdom Metazoa; phylum Arthropoda; class Insecta; order Diptera; family Tachinidae; genus Nowickia; species Nowickia ferox. The sequence goes on along the minus strand of CAKZFG010000002.1, from coordinate 64,137 downwards.
AATTCTCATGGACAAAAAAAGTGTCCTTTCAAAAAATATATTCTTCCATATACTTACGGGTATGTACATGACAATATCAAATTATTAAGTTTTAAAATTTTTGTCAGTTTATGTTTTGAGAGATGTGTTAATGGAAACTTGCATACATAGACGTATTTTCATAAGGATATTATTTTTAGTTAATTTTAATTATATTATATTAATTTTTTATACAACCGAACAAGAAAAAATATTTAGAAAACAACAGTGAAATTTAATTTTAAGGTATTTTTAAGGAATATTTTTTAAATTGGCAAATATTATCTATTGAAAATGTAATGTTGTAGAAGGGTCAAACATTAAGAAATGGAGAATTACATATCTTTTGTAATGGACATCATTTCTTTTGTAATGGACATCATTTCTTTTGTAATGGGCATCATTAAGTCCCAAAACACCCCAACAATGTGTATGTTTAAAGCGGGAGGGCTAAGTGCACCGGTTAAAAAATGTTCTCTTTTAGAAAATTAAATATTTTTCACCACGGCAAACTTTATGGATTCAAGATATAAATTTTTTTAGTTTCACGTTTATAGTTTATATGAAGATGGCCAAACGGAGTCATCTTCAAGCTCTCTGAAATACACGAACGACGACTTCACTTTAGACACTAGTGAAAGCGACCGTGAGGCTAATGCCAATTCTCATCTTGGTGTTTAAAATACTGCTGTCATCAATACGGAAAATTATAGCAGATTATTTGCCGGAAAAACGGATGACAAATAAATAGAAATAAATTTATTTTTTTTATTTTTTTTTAAATCCGAGAAAATAGCGTTACGTAATATTTGGATGGCCCCATAGCTCTAAACTAGACATGGCAATAATATAAAGAGTCTACCAAAGAAATATTGTTAGCATCTTATTCTTCGTGCACTTTTTTTTCAAAAATTAAGGAAAAAAATTGTTTTCACTTTCTTCAGAATAATTTACAGGGACTCCTAATTTTGGAATCTCCTACTTCCTATACCAAGGTATAGGTCGTTTGAACCCCCAAAGGAAGCTCCTACACGTGGCATATTTTGGCTTTTTAGTTACGTGTCTTTTCCATTTTTGGTTCCGTTTGGAACATATAATCCAAAATAAAAGTTTATGTACAACATGGCATATAAATACATACATTCATATAAATTATGAAAATGGTTTAAGTCATAAGCATTTTTGCTTCGAAATATTATATTACTCTAAATTAAATTATTTATTTCATATTGTAATGCAAGAGCCATTTGGCCAAAACCAAGTATTACATACCAAAAAATTATAAGCAACACCTGCATATACATATATGTATAACTTAAATAAATAAATATAAATTTAATAACAATCTCAAGAATAATTTATTCTAATTATTAATTATTCGTTCGGCTCCCCGCCGATTATATAATTAATTAGTAATTCTGTCAGCAAAATAAACAAGAATAAAATAAAATCCTGTAATAGTTACTAGCAGAACCATTAGTATTAGAAAAATAAAGTCTACTAGGCATTCACATTCGAGAAATATTTGTCTAGTTTGAGACGAAACACATTGTTAAAATGAGAAAAGACTCTGAGTTCAAGCGGTAACTCATTTCACCAGCGCGAACCTGTAACAAGAAACGACATACCAAACAATGAACAGGTAATTCTAGGGATCAGTATCTGTCTACTTCTGGTAGAGCGAGTAAAACAAAACCTACTACATAACTGTGTAACGGCATCATTCCTATGAGACCTATAAAAGAAAGAAATACTTCGGCTTTTAACAAAATCCATAAATGAACCCAGGAATTTGGCTACGAATTCCGATATATGATTACGCCTACGTACATTATAAACATATCTCAGTCAACAGATTCGTCGAGATAGTTCCTGAAAAATCTTCTAAGCCATATAGCACTACGCAAAATAGACACAGTCCTACGATGAACAGAACCAATGTGGGGATCAAACCTCAAATTGGTATCCACAATAATGCCCATGCATTTAAGTTTACTTAACAAATCAATACGTTGAATCGAAACAAAAATATTTACGTCAGAAATAGGACGAAAAGCGGATCCGAACAGCATAGCCTTAGTCTTAAGGGGACTAATAGCAAGAGAGTTTCAGTTGTCCAACTAGAAATGTTAGCTAGGCAAGAGTTAGCATCATGTAGCAAACAATAGCAAAATGTCATCAGCAAAGACGGTAGAGGGACATACTTTCCTATTTACAAGATCGATAAGGTCATTAAAAATATTTTTTGATTTGTTCAATGGTAATCTACTAATTGTATCGACTAAAGAAGTATATGACAGACCACTCTCATATTGAATGGCACATTTGTACATACATATATGTTATGTGCTTATGTATATCGTCAGGTAGTTATTGGTTTGTATGGTGTTATTAAGCTCTTACCAGTATGGGTATTTGATGGATGTTGCACATTGCTCCATTGTTGTTGTAAACGTTGTGAGTATAACTTTATTCTATCATCACACTCTTGGTGCTCTAAGTTATGAGAGTCCATTGCACCCACATCAATCATATTGCTAAAAAAATTGAAGTTATTAATTTTTTTCTTAATCATTATGCTCACATACATAGCCGTATTTTGTACTAAGCGACATAATGCGTTTTGATCATCTTTTTTTGGAAGCGAATGGGCGTATTCCGTACTTATGTTATCAGAGTTTGTTCTTCGCAATGCAGGGCTATTGTTAATAGGATCAGCTAACAGATGTGTCCTTTCAGTGGGTTCATAACCCTACAAACAATTTACAAAGCGTTAGCGCTCATATTCTAATAAATGTGTATACCTGATTATTCAACTCCTCCGAACAATGTAAGCAGCTACAAAATGTTTTCAAGCAGTTCCATAAAGGACGCAAATATTCCATGTTCAAAACAAAAGATTAAATAAAGAACAAAAAAAAAACAAAATCAGTGATACCAATGTCATAGAATATGACTATGATAATTCACTTCGAGTGATACCAGGGCGAATTCATATTAATTAATTATTAATTCACCTTGAGTGATACCATATCTTTCGGAATGTACACTTCAAGGAATATCGAGAAATATTAGGTCGTTTCTTCACTTCTTGGGTAAAGTTCGGTAAAATGAGACCAAACTGCAATTTCAAGCCGAATTGATACCTGGTGTCTCGATATGCAACTCTGCATATTGTATATTTGTTGGTGTAAAATTTCTTGCTGGCAGAGTATATCATAACGTTTTCCATTGATTTGACAGCAGAGAAGTTATGCAAGCTGATTTGCCTTGACAAAAATGCACAAAAGTACGGGGACCCGAAAAACCAACATTTTTAACACCTATGCCTGTTCCTTACGTCGGTTGGTTATTGGTTTGATGTATGGTACATTTTTAAAAAAATTTGGTTATTGATTGATGATATATGAATAATGTGTCCTCTTTCCAAATTCATTATCAGTTTTCCAATATATTTAATATATCAGGATATAGAGCTGCAATATTGCGCCATTTCCACAATTGTTGAACATTAAAAAATTGTTTTACAGCAATCGAAAGCTATTGGAATATGTGGCACATTTCCAACGTAAAAGCACAGAGGATACCAGAGTTGAAGAAAGTGACTTAAGAAAAAAGCTCAAATCATCTGATTTGATCACTATTAAAAAGGGACAAATATAGTGTGTTTGTTATTGAATATATTTAGTACAATAATCAAAACAAACAACAGAAAATGTGTACTTAGTGAAATGAACAATTGAAAATTTTTACAAAATTAAATGAAAGATTTTGCAGTGTTGAACTAAATAAAACAATTTGGTAAATATTATTAGTATTATAAAAGTGATTAAAATTAGTTTCCAAATGCTTACAAACTCAATTTTAAACATTTTCCTTCAAAAATATTAATTTTTAACTTCAACTTGCAAAAAGCAAACAACGAATGAGACCACAAAGCATAAATTGAAAATACACTTGAGCACATGAACATTTGCACAAAATTAAATGGAGGAATTTGTGGTATTGAATTAAAAAACACAATGCGAAAAGGAATAAAGTGAAAGGAATAAAGTGGCTAAAATTTGTTTTCAAATGATTAGAGACTTTGTTTTAAGCATTTTCGTTCGCAAATGTTAATTTTTACCATTTATTTACAAAAACTAGGCTGCGAATGAGACCACAAGGAATAAAACGTAATTACTTTAAAATAATACCACGCGAAAGAAAAAGTAAAGAGGATTTGATGACTGTGTGAGCGAGACCTCTAAAAACACCACAAAATCACATTATCTTCCGTCTTACTTTGTGCTCGTGCCACCTCTGGTATCCTCTGTGGTAAAAGTATTAATATTATTATTGGCAATTGTTATGATGTATATCAATGCATATTCTACTCAACGAACTTGATTCAAACCAAAATACAAAAATTTTATTATTGTGTTACGTTTTAATCAAATATTTATTTTTTATTAATAAAATTTTTCTTATTAAATATATTCAAACTATTTTTTATTTCTTCCGTTGTTTTTCCTTTAAATGTCATGTTACATGAACAAAATTGATATTTTCTAATTAAATATATACAGTAATTTAACCTACTTGAAAGGCAGTGAACAATATTGTTGTTACGATTTCGACATGCCTTAACAAAGATTTTTGTAATTTTTTTTAAATCCTAATAACTTTTCATGTTGGATGTAAACAGTTTATCAACCTTAAGTTTGACTAAAAAACATCTGTATCTATTTCTTTTATTATTAAACAATAAATTCTATCGTGTATTTTTATAAAACTAATGAACTAAACATTCTTCATCGATTTTCTCAAAAACACATTTTTGTTCCATACATCAACCACCATATGCAAGTGCGTATGTGCAGCATGCATACATAATACCGATGTCCCGTACTGTCGGCCCTCGGCCGGGCTTAAAGATTTTCTCCACAATGGTATTTCCCGACACGGCACAGCCTAATAAAGATTATCTGCCTTGCAACATTTTCTTGCCTAATAATGTTTTCCTGCACTGCCGGTCTTCAGCCGGGCTTAAAGATTTTCTCCACCATGGTGTTTCCCGATACGGCGCAGCCTAATAAAGATTTTCTGCCTTACAAAGTTTTCTTAACTAATAACGTGCATTGAGATCACCTGATGTGAATTCGCCTTTGTTTGAACCACAAAGTACACAGAGGTGAAGAAAGTGAGTGATGAAAAAAGCTAAAATCAGCTTTGACACAGGTTCGGCAAGAAAGGGATAGCTGTAGTACATACATTTGTTATTAAGTTGTTAACAAAATAATCAAAACAAACAAGAGAACATGTGTACTTTGTGAAATGAACAAGAGAACATTTTTACAAAATTAAATTAAAGATTTTGTATTGTTGAATTAATAAACACAGTGTGTAAAAGATTATTAATATTAAAACAGTGATTAAAATTAGTTTCCAAGTAATTACAGACTTCATTTCAAGCATTTTCATTAAAAAAATTGTACCATTTACTTCCAAAAAGCATATGAGAATGAGACCACAAAGCATAAAATAAAAATACATTTGAACAAGTGAACATTTGTACAAAATTAAATCAAAGAATTTGTTGTGTTGAATTAAAAAACAGAATGTGAACATGATTATTAGTATTAAAAAAGTAATTAATATATGTTTTCAAATAATTCCTGATTTAACTTTAAGCTTTTTCGTACATGAATATTAATTTGAACCTTTTAATTACAAAAATCTCATAGCGAATGACGACACAAAGCATAAAATGAAAAACGTTAAATTAATGCCACTACGAAAGAAAAATTGAAGTAAAAAAATTTAACTTCAGACAAAAATTTTGTTCCGAAACAATGGATGAATTCACATTTAATTTCGTAGCAGAAACATGCAACGAGAGAGTTACATATGTTAGATGAGAGCATCAAATCGCAGAGAGAATTAAGTTACGTGTATACTTCAAATTAGTGTTATCTCAATCTAATAAGATTTTTTATGACAGCGTTATTATAAGAAATCCTATAACAACAATCTTTTGATATGAACTATCAAAAAACACACGTACATGAAAATAGTTTAGTATGTATGTGTGAGTATTTATTAAAATAAATGAAAAACTATGTTTCGGACAAAATTTCTGGGATTTTATATGTTTAAATCTGTTTTATTTTATTCTACATTAAAAAAAACGATAATAAAATAACTAATTATACAAAAGTAATGCATGTTAACTCTATGAAAATTTGCATAAAATGTTATAAGAAAAGTAAAATTACTTGTTCCTCTTGTATGAGATGAAGAGAAATATGCATTTTATTTTTGTTATTCTGTCGACGTTCTCTCATATATTATGGGGGAGTTAAGCTGTGTTCACATTATCAGATTTATTCGGGAAATCACTTTCACTACAAATACGCGCATCTTTCACTTTTTGTTATTCTAAAATAATATGGAAAGGAACAGGTAGGAGCAGCTGAATTTTTTTTAACTTTTAGCTGAGACTTCAAGCTGTAATTTGACATCTTTCGTTAAACAGTGCTCCAAAGCGCTAAAAAGATGCAGTCCACTGAAGTTGATGAACATTGAAATTTTGATGTTGTTTATATTTTGTTCTACGAAATTTTTTATATGGCACTTTTTCCAACTTTTTTTAATGCAAATCTCATCTATGACAATTGTCATTTACGAAAATATACAAAAAAGTCAAATGATAAGTTTACTGTGATTGTACAGTAAATTTGCATGCCATTTTAATCAAGCGAACATATGTATATGAACTTCGAGCGTGTCTGTCCAAACAAATAATAAATATATAAGCCTAATATTACGGAATCATAATATTCAGATATCTGACAATACAATACCAAAAAATTATCCAAATCGGCGAACATGAAAAAAATGAATTTCGGCCACTGTTCAACCATGTGCGGAGTATCATCAAATCATTAAAAAATAAAAAAAAAATATATATATATATATATATATAATGCACATATGAAAGAAGAATTTATCAAAAGAAAAACAATAACAAAATTATAAGATTATTTTTACATAAAGCCTATTACAACAATAATACTCATACACGATCAGTATAAAAGGAATTTTATAAAAGAAAAGGATTCAAGTTGAAACAATCGCAGCGAGGAAGTGAGTATGACGTAGAGTTGTCACATAGTGAGTATTGTTTAAATGATTTTATAGTCACGAGAACAATAGATTTATCGTTTAGTGATTATTTAGTCAAGAATACTACTCTGTAGTCACGGAAACGAACGTTAGAAGCAGTAGTTATCTATACTAATATTACTAAGCTGAAAAGATTGAATGTTTCTATGTTTATAAATATGTTTACATGTTTGTAAGAGGTAATCTAAGGAACTGCCGCTCCAATTTTAAAATTAAAAAAAAAATCAAAAATGGAAGCTCCTAACGAACATAGGTTACATAAGGTTCCCTTAAAGTGCTTATGGTAGGGTGCAGGAGCATAAATAAAATCAAAAAGTTGGAATTTTTGAAATAATGATGCAGAATTAATGTATCAAATGATACAACAGTAAACACATTTTTTCGCATTCATTATCCACATCTTTCATGCAAGCTTAAGAAAAACTATAATAAGCTCTATCAATAAAAAATATTTTGCATAACATTGCATAAGGATTTCTTAATCTGTGGAACTTGAAACACTGTATACCCATTTTCAGTACTAATTAAAAATTCGATGTACAGACCAAACGGCTTGCCGGATTTAGATTTAGTTTTTTCTGTTTGAAAGCTGACTTGATCCAGAGGGTTCTTAGCTATGTATTAAGAAAATCGGTCCAACCGTTTAGAAGATACCACATCTTTTCTAGATATATCGGGGGTTTTTAATATTTTAATTTTTGTTATTAATAATAACATTTTATAATTGAAATTTAGCTGAGTGATAGATCTTGAAGTAGAGAATAAGAATATGTAATAAAATGAAAAAGCACTTATGTCAACTTAGCCATTATTATTTATTGCCACAGATATATTCAGGGCAATCATGAATAAAATTCCGCGTGAAATTTCTCCCTTTTCCAATTAGAATTTTTGTTTTCCCTATTACTTTCTATAAGTTGGAATTGTTCCCCGGGAAAAATTTCACGCTGAGTTTTATTCATGATTGCCCTGATTATGTATGTATACATACATACATACATGTCCCGAATGTCAATTTTTGATATTCGTGAATTCCAATATTTAAAACGATATCCGCGAATGCGAATATTTAAAACGATATCCGCTAATGCGAATATTGAAAATGATATTCGCCAATACGAATATCTATTGTATGTGAAATTTATAGACATTTAATTGGGGGTCTATTTTATTCTGCAAAATTAAAGTACATTAAAGTTTATAAAAACTATCCAAAAATTTAATGGTTGTTAAATAACATTTGAAAATGATCAACATTTTTATAATAAACTAGCTGTACCCTGCGCGCGTTGCTACGCCAACAACTAAAATAAATTTGAAGGAAAGACATTACACAAATATTTAATTAATTTTCAGTAATTTGATTGATTTTTAACGTTTCGGACGGGGAGAAATTTCTCCTCTATCGCCCTCTTGATCCTAGTTTTAAAAATGTACATAGCATATGTAACTTTTTAGACGCAGATCTATCTATGTTATAAATTTCATTAAAATCGGTTCGAATGTTTCGGAGGGACTGCAATCCCGCCCCCCTCGCCCTACTGGTCCTTGTTCGAAAAATGTACATAGACCATGCGAATTTTTAGATGGAGATCTATCTATGTTCTCAACTACATTAAAATCGGTTTGGACGTTTCAGAGGGACAGAAATTTCCCCCTATCGCCCTCCTGGTCCTAATTTTAAAAATGTACATGGCCTATGTGACTTTTTGGATGCAGATCTATCTATGTTCTAAATTTCATTAAACTCGGTTTGGACGTTTCAGAGGGTCCTGGTCCTAGTTTTAAAATTTTCTCTCCGTAAGAACCCTCCTCGTACTTCAAGAAATATTATAAAAAAACAATTGGCGAAATCGGTCCAGCTGTTCTCAAGATTTGCGCTTAGCAACACATTGAGTGATTCATTTTTATATTATAGATTAACTTATATTATTAAAATCACTATTTCTGAAAGGGGCGTAGCATTTACCGGGGTAGAATATATATAAAAACACGCGGCGGTCTTTTACAAATATTTTGTGGGGTGGAAGGCGAAAATCTGTTGGGGCATTGAAGAGTTCACCCCTAACAAATAAACGTGTTTTTGATTTTTATATATATTATAAGATAAGATAAGATAAGATAAGATAAGATAAGATAAGATAAGATAAGATAAGATAAGATAAGATAAGATAAGATAAGATAAGATAAGATAAGATAAGATAAGATAAGATAAGATAAGATAAGATAAGATAAGATAAGATAAGATAAGATAAGATAAGATAAGATAAGATAAGATAAGATAAGATAAGATAAGATAAGATAAGATAAGATAAGATAAGATAAGATAAGATAAGATAAGATAAGATAAGATAAGATAAGATAAGATAAGATAAGATAAGATAAGATAAGATAAGATAAGATAAGATAAGATAAGATAAGATAAGATAAGATAAGATAAGATAAGATAAGATAAGATAAGATAAGATAAGATAAGATAAGATAAGATAAGATAAGATAAGATAAGATAAGATAAGATAAGATAAGATAAGATAAGATAAGATAAGATAAGATAAGATAAGATAAGATAAGATAAGATAAGATAAGATAAGATAAGATAAGATAAGATAAGATAAGATAAGATAAGATAAGATAAGATAAGATAAGATAAGATAAGATAAGATAAGATAAGATAAGATAAGATAAGATAAGATAAGATAAGATAAGATAAGATAAGATAAGATAAGATAAGATAAGATAAGATAAGATAAGATAAGATAAGATAAGATAAGATAAGATAAGATAAGATAAGATAAGATAAGATAAGATAAGATAAGATAAGATAAGATAAGATAAGATAAGATAAGATAAGATAAGATAAGATAAGATAAGATAAGATAAGATAAGATAAGATAAGATAAGATAAGATAAGATAAGATAAGATAAGATAAGATAAGATAAGATAAGATAAGATAAGATAAGATAAGATAAGATAAGATAAGATAAGATAAGATAAGATAAGATAAGATAAGATAAGATAAGATAAGATAAGATAAGATAAGATAAGATAAGATAAGATAAGATAAGATAAGATAAGATAAGATAAGATAAGATAAGATAAGATAAGATAAGATAAGATAAGATAAGATAAGATAAGATAAGATAAGATAAGATAAGATAAGATAAGATAAGATAAGATAAGATAAGATAAGATAAGATAAGATAAGATAAGATAAGATAAGATAAGATAAGATAAGATAAGATAAGATAAGATAAGATAAGATAAGATAAGATAAGATAAGATAAGATAAGATAAGATAAGATAAGATAAGATAAGATAAGATAAGATAAGATAAGATAAGATAAGATAAGATAAGATAAGATAAGATAAGATAAGATAAGATAAGATAAGATAAGATAAGATAAGATAAGATAAGATAAGATAAGATAAGATAAGATAAGATAAGATAAGATAAGATAAGATAAGATAAGATAAGATAAGATAAGATAAGATAAGATAAGATAAGATAAGATAAGATAAGATAAGATAAGATAAGATAAGATAAGATAAGATAAGATAAGATAAGATAAGATAAGATAAGATAAGATAAGATAAGATAAGATAAGATAAGATAAGATAAGATAAGATAAGATAAGATAAGATAAGATAAGATAAGATAAGATAAGATAAGATAAGATAAGATAAGATAAGATAAGATAAGATAAGATAAGATAAGATAAGATAAGATAAGATAAGATAAGATAAGATAAGATAAGATAAGATAAGATAAGATAAGATAAGATAAGATAAGATAAGATAAGATAAGATAAGATAAGATAAGATAAGATAAGATAAGATAAGATAAGATAAGATAAGATAAGATAAGATAAGATAAGATAAGATAAGATAAGATAAGATAAGATAAGATAAGATAAGATAAGATAAGATAAGATAAGATAAGATAAGATAAGATAAGATAAGATAAGATAAGATAAGATAAGATAAGATAAGATAAGATAAGATAAGATAAGATAAGATAAGATAAGATAAGATAAGATAAGATAAGATAAGATAAGATAAGATAAGATAAGATAAGATAAGATAAGATAAGATAAGATAAGATAAGATAAGATAAGATAAGATAAGATAAGATAAGATAAGATAAGATAAGATAAGATGTGCTTCATTAGCGTTTTTAGGCTGTTTGAGAGTTTTTCCGCACACTATTATGGTTTTTAAGCACACATTTAGTACGTTTATACGCATGGCTTATTTGCAAATAAAACTGTAAATTGTTGCCATATTATTGTTTTTATTGCGACTAACTAATTCAGAAAACTATTCACGTTTAACGCGCTATTTGCAAATAAAATGCTTGAGGTTGCCACACTTACAAATATTTGCTAATAAAAAACAATAAAATGATATATATAGCACAAAAAAACATTGATAGAAGAAAATAATGGCAATAAAAAAAATGTATTATTTGCTATTATATACATTTACACAATTTTTTTGTAAACATAAGTAACATTTCTATAGAAGTGCTACCAAGTTTTTATGCATTTACAATGCCGTATAAACAGTGAGTTAATTTATTTGCAAATATTTTTATTTGCAAATAGTGCGTGTATAAACGTAGTAATTGACATCACTAATTACGACTAAAAAATCAAAACAGTCACAATATTTAAATAAATATTTATTTATTTTAAGATATCTTCTCTCGAAATTATAAAGGTAATAAAATGTATTACATGTCAAAAAATGCTGTAGATTATACTAAATCTTATCATGTAAAAGCAAAATGTATCGAGTAGGAGAGAATATAAGTATTCTCATCACACCAGAGGCGTATTTCAAAGTAAACATTGACAGCACTAATGGAATATATTGAAGGTGTTGACACTTTTAGAAAAATCAACTCAAGAAATATTCATGTTATTGTAAATATTTTACGACTGCAACCATCAGCTACTTAGCTGGTACAGCAAACCCAAATAAACAAATCTAAAAAAATTCATTGAAATTATAAAATGTTTTCTTCAATATATAGTTTTATTAGTACACATCTTTTTTTTTGCAATTTTCCAATTTTTTTTATTAACTAAACAGTTTATCTTTGCTTGCATTTTACTTATAGTATCAGTGTAAACATGAAAAATACCTACAACAGACTCTTGTTCTCTTTTTTTTAAGCACGGAGAGAATTTCATAATATTTTGATTTTACAAAGTCGTAATACTTTGTATTACCATGTAAAGACACCTTAAGTGGATCCGTTGCGCCTTTTCCACAATTGTTATATATTTTAGAAATTGTTTTACAGCAATCAACAATTTTTTGCATATGTGGCAACTTTCTAACGTAAAATTATAAATATTGTTATTAGCAATTGTTATGATGTATATCAATGCATATTCTACTCAACGAACGTGATTCAAAGCAAAATACAAAAATTTTATTGTTGTTTATGTTTTAATCAAATGAAATTGATATTTATTTTTTATTAATAAATTTTCTTTTATTAAATATATTCAAACTTCCTTTTATATATTCCGTTCTTTTTTTAAATGTCATGTTGCATGAATAAAATTTATATTTTCTACTTAAATATATACAGTAATTTAACCTACTTGAACAAGTAGTGAAAAATATTGTTGTTATGATTGTGGCATGCGTTGACAAAGATTTTTGTAATTTTTTCTTTAAATCCTAATAACTTTTCATGTTGGATGTAAAAAGTTCATCAACTTTAAGTTTGAATAAAAAACATGTATCTATTACTTTTATTATTAAACAAGAAATTATATCGTGTATTTTTATAAAACTAATGAACTAAACATTCTTCATCGATTTTCTCGAAAACACATTTTTGTTCCATACATCAAACCAGTAACCAACCTACGACATGATGTCAAATTCATATGATATGATTTTTTTTACCGAAAAAGTATAAAACAAAAGTTTTAACTACATAAAAGATATAAAAATTCAATTTACAATTAGAAAAAGTTATAATTGATGATAATTTAAGTATTTATATGCATTAAAACAATTATATTTGTATAAACGTGTTCACCACATCTCAATGCATTGTTGAACAAAAGCAATTTGATGTCATTATTCTGCAGGGGTTATTGCATGTGTTAAGACCATAAAGTAAACCAGAGTTGAAGAAAGTGACTTACGAAAACAGTTAAAATCCGCTTATTTGATCACTGTTAAAAAGGGTGTGTATATAGTGTGTTTGTTATTGAATATTTTTAGTACAATAATCAAAACAAACAACAGAAAATGTATACATAGTGAAATGGACAATTGAAAATTTTTACAAAATTAAATGAAAGATTTTGCAGTGTTGAACTAAATAAAACAATGTGTAAAATATTATTAGTATTATAAAAGTGATTAAAATTAGTTTCCAAATGCTTACAAACTCAATTTTAAACATTCATCAGCACCCAAGTAATAATAACACAGTACAACAGCCAATCTGGGGGGTGAGAAATTCCAAGTCAGGGTGATGGTACTACGTCAGTATAGTAAAACCCTCAAAGGGTTTGGCGTTCGTATGTGTAATTTTTTTTTTGACCTTTTAAATTTTTTCTTTTTCATTGTCCGATTTTGATGAAACAAATTTAGAAAAATTAAGAATTACAATTTCTCTAATCTGTTTCTATACCGTTTTCCTATATGTGCAACACTTTCGAAGTTAAAAATAAATTTGTGGAGGCAAAAAAATATTTTTTTGCCTAAAAATTTAAATATTTTTTTTTTTAAATTTATAAAAAATCCAAAATGGAAAAAAGTGCCAAAACTAATTACTTTCGCGTAAAGTCACATAACTCATGAGCAAAAAACACGAAATTAATAACACTTGATCATCACATTAATTATAATTAATATGATGATCGTAAAAGATAAGCAAGAATAGTTAAACATACTTTGGTAGTTAGGTAGTGACAACTTCGTGCTAACCTGAACAGAAAATGATAAAAACGAATAAACAGAAAATGAATAGTGATACTTACAAATGTGTTTACCAAAGGTAAATCAATAATTGTATATACAACATTTCTCATATTCATTCCATTTCATTGAAAATTTGCGTTAAATAGCTGATGTTAATAACAATCTCTACCCCAGTAGATAGACTTGGGTGCTGATGAAGTGCATGGCTGCACAGAAAAATATCGGTATTTCCCTCAGCTAATAAAGTCTAATTTAATTTTTCTTCTCTTCTTTAGAAACTCACATTAATTAATAAAAATATTTCATTCAACAAGAATTGAAATTACTGAACTTAAGCCCGACTAAGAAATTATTTCTGATTAAAATTCACTATAGTTCAACTAAAAATTGTCTCACTTAAATAATCATGGGCACGTGACTAGCAAAACGTCAGTAGCAAAATTATACTGATTATCTATTGAAGATGTCACCAGTACTACTGACAAATTATACCCCAACTAATGTTATCTACTATTGACATTTAACACAGGCTTTTCCTACGAAATCTAAATACTAGTAGACTGCGTCAATACTGACTAGTTAGTTCTTGTGAGACCATATGGCGAAAATTTCAATAGTAAGATTGTACTGACTTACTATTGATGATATCACCACACTGTGGGAAATGTCCGTAGTAAAACTGTACTGATTCACTATAGACGCTGTCACCACCTGCAGGAAATTGTTTGTCATTTCTATTAAATACATACATATGAATATATATGTAAATCAAAAATTGTATGTTTCGCTGAATTACTAAAGTCAAACACTTACGTATGGATCTGCAAATGAGACAAATCTTTACTTGATGGCACAAAATCTTCCACAAGGTCGAACAAAAATTTCCATAATTGGCACCTTTCACTTAAAATTGTTCAACTTTCACATTTTCTATTTTTATACAATATGGATTGTTATTTTATTTGTTTTTTTATTTCTTTTTGTGTATTATGTTTTTAATTATTGTTCAATACATTTATATTAATGTTTTAATTTTATTTCTTAAATAATTTTTATAAACACTTAAATTTTTTTTGACGCCACGTTTATTTTCAACAAACCAATAAAACATTAAGAAGCATAGTTGTGCGTATCTGAAAAAATGTGTTCTACGCATTAAAAAAATATTAATAGATGCTCTGTTGACAATGTCACCAAAATAGTCGACAAGTGTCGTCTTTTACTTTGGGAAAAAGTGCTCATTAAACATTATTTTCTGCAAAAAAACCGTCAATCAAACCAAGGAAAAGCTCAATTAATACTATGGGGACTCTGCACCATCGATGTCAATGGTAAAAAAAAGTGGTTTACTGACTTTCGTTGTGGTCTCACAAGTGCAAATGACGCTGAACATTCTGGACGGCCAATTGAGGTCAGTAAACCCGAAAATGTCAAAAAAATCCACGATATGGTGTTGGCCGATCGAAGAGTAAATGTGCGTGAGATTGTTGATGCCATAGACATTTCATATGGCAGTGTGGCTTCGATTTTAAGTGATCAGCTGGGTTTAAGAAAGTTGTTTGCAAGATGGGTGCAGCGTATGCTCTCAATTGACCATAAAGGTAAACGTGTGACAACTTCAAAGGATTGTTCAGTTGTTTAACTGCAATCCGAATAAGTTTTTGCGGCGTTGTGTAACTGTGGATGAAACATGGATACATTACTGTACTCCGGCGACCAAGCAGCAGTCTAAACAATGGATTTCTCCAGGTGAACCTGCTCCGAAGAAGGCCAATGTAAGTTTGCCGGCCAATAAGGTGATGGCAACAGTTTTTTTGAAATGCACGCGGGATAATCCACATCGATTGCGTTAAAAAGGGAAGGATTTGAAAAGAAGACCCCATATGACCAAGAAAAAATTTGTTTTTCATCAAGATAATGCATGGGAGCACACGTGTGCAGTCTCAGTGGCAAAACTCTATGAATTGGGCTACGAATTGGTACCTTATCCGCCATATTCTCCGGATTTAGCCCCTAGTGACTACTTCCTATTTCCAAACCTAAAGAAATGGCTCGGTGGAAGAGATTTTCCTATTTTAAGGACCTCGAAAAATCCTTTTTTTTTGTAAAGGATACAAAAACTGGAGGACCTTTGGACTAAGGCCCAATAATTGACTTATCAATTATGTGTCATTTATCTTTAAGTGCCATTTAAGTAACAAATAAATTTTTTCAATGCAAAGTTGAGAGACATTTAAATAATACTTATGGCCTGTTTCTACATAACAAGTGAGCTCTGTGGCAAGCAAGCGGTACACAGGCGAGGACGTAACAAAATGACTTTTTATGGTCTAGCTTACGATATATTTGGTAGCACTTTTTGTATTTTTTATGGTCTAGCTTACGATATATTTGGTAGCACTTTTTGTATTTTTGATTTCATTATTGCCATGGTATACAATTTGGTATTTGAGTAATTTTTTTTCCATACTAGATACATTTCTGAATGGCAGCCCTAGGAGAAAATCATACAAAATAAAAAACAACTGCTTTTAAATTACAATCCAATATTAGGTCAATTAGTTTATTTTTCAATCAAAATCGAGTAACTGAATAAATCCTGAGTACTTTTGCTAGAAAGCATTAAAGAATGTTTGTATAAATAAAAAAAGGCTGCATCGTAGATTTTTAATTAATAACATTCGGTATATTGTAACTTTTTCACAAATGATAGAAGCATTAATATTTCAAGTTGTTTCAATTATTGTATTTGCTTAAATAAACATAAAAAGAAGGATTTCATCCATTATATACGATAAGTACATACATACATATGTATATAGTCAAATGGTTACTAATTTGCCGCATTTAATGGAAATGATCTCCATCTTTTTGCTTTGAATACATATAGATTCAAGATCACAAAGTAGACCAGAGGTGTCACGAGCACAAAGTAAGACGGAAGATAATTGTGATTTTGTGGTGTTTTTAGAGGTCTCGCTCACACAGTCTCTCTTTACTTTTTCTTTCGCGTGGTATTATTTTAAAGTAATTACGTTTTATTCCTTGTGGTCTCATTCGCGGCCTAGTTTTTGTAAATAAATGGTAAAAATTAATATTTGCGAACGAAAATGCTTAAAACAAAGTCTCTAACCATTTGAAAACAAATTTTAGCCACTTTATTAATACTAATAATCCTTTTCGCATTGTGTTTTTTAATTCAATACCACAAATTCCTCCATTTAATTTTGTGCAAATGTTCATGTGCTCAAATATATTTTCAATTTATGCTTTGTGGTCTCCTTCGTTCTTTGCTTTTGTCAAGTTGAAGTTAAAAATTAATATTTTTTAAATAAAATGTTTAAAATTGAGTTTGTAAGCATTTGGAAACTAATTTTAATCACTTTTATAATACTAATAATATTTTACACATTGTTTTATTTAGTTCAACACTGCAAAATCTTTCATTTAATTTTGTAAATATTGTACTAAAAATATTCAATAACAAACACACTATATTTGTCCCTTTTTAACAGTGATCAACTCAGATGATTTGAGCTTTTTTTTTAAGTGACTTTCTACAACTCTGGCCTCCTCTGTGTCCAAGATAATAATGAATAAAAAAATTTTACATTGAAATGTGATTCAAAGCACAGCAATTTATGCGTCAAACAGAATATTGGTCCTTATCGTGGTTGGCGTTTTTCGACTTCAAATTCGACTATTTATAGTTGATTGAAGAAAACAATCTAGTAATCTAGTACAATAAGCATGACTTTCGCGGCAAAGTCGCCAAGCACAATAAGGGGCAATGCTTAGATAACTTGAAAATTATGGATATAAGTAAACTTTAGGGTTTAATATCGTTCAATATGTTTGAAATGTGGAAAAATGTATTAGAGATATAAAATATATATTTTATGTATATGCTACGAATCATACAAGGAAACGAGTGAAGAATTTACTTAAAAATAAAAGTGTAACCGTAATTTTCGGCAACCATTTATTTAGTAAGAACTTGCAATTACTCAGACTCAAATTACTCTCTCAAGATTTTGTATAAACGAACGAAATTTAATATAATACAACGAAGCTCAGTAAAAAGTTTCAGGTATTCGAACAAACCTATTATTATTTTCCTTGAACAAATTTATGTGACCAAAATTTAAAATAAAATTGTGATGAAAATATATGGTATATAATGTAAGAATGTTTGCATTTATGCTTACAGTTTCCAAAATGGTTCAATTAGACGATTGTGTAGACATTAGATTTCTTCTTTAATGAATAAAAACCTATTTTAATTTCCACACAAGTACCTTTTTGTGATTGTCTGTATTTGACATTAGATACAATTGGAATTCTTATGTAGAAACAACAAAATAAAAAAGTATTACGTTTTTTACACAGAAAAAGTTGACACTTGTTTTATAAAACCTCAAACCCAACTTTTGTACTCATGTGAACGAAGTTTTTGAGTTACTTGTAATATAGAAACATACCATAAGTGTATACTACTGAATTAAATTAAAATGTTTCCTAATACATTATTTCATAAAACTTTTTTTATTGGAAAAAAATCGTGTGTGAAAAATGTGAACATTTTTAGAAAATCTTCTCTCCTGCCTACATTTATGTGCAGGATGCCAAGAGTTTCTTACAAATTACTTAAAACAAGTTTATTTAAAAAGACCAAAATTTAAAAAAAAGTTTGCAAATTTTTTGCCACATCCAAAAATTAGATTTTTGACAAAAAAAAATTATTTTTCGAACAATGCTGGATGTAGGGTGCACCATCAAAAATCTCTAAAATTTCATTCACAGTTTTTCTTAATACCTCTTCTTTCAGAAGCAATTAAAGTTTTTACCAAATACTTAATAATTTTTTTTTACAAAAAAATTAAAAATACTTTTTTCACAAAATATACCAAATTTTCTCATAATTTTCAAAAATCCAAATTGCAAAATTACTTGTTACATACCATATGAATTGTAATGAAGTCATCTTTTATGTACTAACGATTAAAAAAATTCATGGTCAAAAATCAAAAAAAAATTTTAAATCAAATAACTCGGAAACTGTAAGAGATAAGATGGTGTTCTAAGCATGTTTTATTTTTGTTTCTTACGTTGATTGTCCCTCTGAAAACTTTACACAGGGTGCCTCCAAACACATTTTCTCAAAAGTTCAACACTTTATCTTTCCAAAACAGTTGGTTTCATCGAAATCGATTCACTAGTTTAAAAGTTGCGGGCTTTTTACCACTTTTTTCATTTCACGGCACTGTGAGACGTAAAAGGCTCTGAAAAAATAACTATTTTAGCTAGTGTTTCAAATGATATATTACTATTTAATGGCTTTAATATGTTTGTTTTATGATATGTACACACTAATATTTTGAAGAAGAGTTAAAAGTTTTTTCAGCTGATTCCATAAAATCTTCCCCAATACACCTAATTCTATTAAATAATAGGTATTACTTGAGACCAAAATCACTATTTTAATAAGTTAATTAAGGAAGTTATACTTACGATCTAATTCATAAAAAATATTTTAGGTTTATTACAGGTTTATTTGACAAATTTCCAATAAAAATATGTCAAATAAGCGCTTAATAAACCTGAAATATTTTTTATGAATAAGGCAGTTACAATATAAGTAAATATGTACAATGTACATAAATTAAAATAGTAACATGTATACATCTAAATAACCAAAAAATTTACGGCCTGGCCCACGATGTCGACAAGAAAGTTTCTTTCGCTTGCTTATATTGAAAACAAAAACAAAAAAAGAGTATTTGTTTTCTATGTTAGTAAGCGAAAGAAACTTTCTTGTCGACATCGTGGCCCAGACCGTTATTAAACCTTTTTAAAGTTAAGAAATTGTTATTTTATGTTATTTATTAAAGATTTATAAAACACTAGCCTTTGCCTGATGCTCCGCTCGCGTTGATATGTTTAAAAATATATGACAACCGATGTTAAAACTGGTTAAAAATCAAACCCGAAACCGAACCGGATAAAAATATCCTATATTTGACGTTGGTAATGTAGCTTTCCATTGATGAAAGATTTTTTAAAATCGTTACTTACAAACACACTCACTTTCACATTTATAATGTTAATAAGTAATGGCGATTTGTTTTCTGAAAAAAATATGTTACACTATATGTATGTAACATTTTTAAATGTTACCTAGAATCCTAAATATTATATTACTACAATCAAACAAAATTAGCTGCTTTTATTTAAAACGGTTACATTTTATCATTAATGTACTTCATAAGCGATTTTGAAGTATGTTTAAGAGGTTTTTCGCACACTATTATGTTTTTTAAACATACATTGACATCACTAATTACGTCTAAAAATATCCAAACAGTCACAATATTTAAATAAATATTTATTTATTTTCATTTTTATAATAATAATAAAAATAAAAAATATGTTCTCGCTGAACCTTCATAGTGAACAGATGTCTTAGCGGAGTTTTTTTTTTCATATACATATTAAACAAACAAAAAATCATACAAAAAATATTCGTAATACATACATGTATTACTGTATTATACATGTATTACTGTTATATACATATTAACTTTGATAAATAAGCAAAGCAAATATTGCTGATATTTTTTTACATAGCAAGAAACAAAAACAAACAAAAACCGCAAACAAAGTGCCCTTGAGGAATACTCTACATGAGTACCTCAAAAACAAAAAATTGTGAAGTGAGTTCAAACGGCAGAAATGCATATTTTACTGTGAGTTCTGAAGCTCTTAATGTTAACAATAAAAATAAAAAATCTGATGATAGTCTTTTTCTAACGGCAAAGCCACTTTTTCGTCAGCGATCAACTTCGCTTTGTCCAATGCCAACTAGTGATTTGTTAACATTACAATTGCCTAGTACTTCTTCATATAAGTCAGCGATATCATCCCCTTCGGGCTCGTATACATCACTTAACAAGGTTATCACTACAGATAACAGTAGCACTAAAGCCACGGCCCAAGTCGGAATGGATAGGTATATAACTGTGGTAAAGCGTGGGCGAAGCCCAAATTCTTCAAAAATTTCATCTGCTCCAAAGATGTCTAGGGATAACAGCGCATCATCTACTAATCGTCAAAATCGGTTTTCACTATTGCAAGACAATAACGACAAGCCCGCTGCATTATCGCTAAAGTCTTTTAAACCACCACCTATCTATCTGAGAGAAAAAAACTCTAACACGCTTTTAAAAAAACTATTGTCTACTTTTTTTATACTTTTCACATCATTCCAATTAAACGAGGTAATATTGATGAAACTAAGATCCAAATATATGATGAAAAAGATTTCCGGAAAATTATTAGTGAATTTGAAAAAAACAAAACAAATTTTTACACCTATCAACTTAAAAGTGCTAAAGGCCTACAAATAGTATTAAAGGGCATAGATTCATATGTTGACCCCGAAGAAGTAAAATGTGCTCTTATCGACAAAGGATTTAAGGTTAAAAATGTTACTAATATAATTAACAGAGAAAAGGTCCCCCAACCCCTATTTCGGGTCGAAATGGAGCCGAATGACACACAATTGAAAAAAATGAAACCCATCCAATTTATAGCGTAAGGTTTCTCTTGCACCGAAAAATCACAGTTGAAGAGCCACGTAAGCGTTCAGGTCCCGTACAGTGCCACAATTGCCAAGAATATGGCCATACTAAAACTTACTGCAAATTACCTACAGTTTGTGTTATCTGCGGTGAATTGCACGGTTCTGCTAGCTGTACGAAGGCAAAAGATCAAGCTGAAAAAAATGTAGTAATTGTGGAGGTAATCACACTGCTAACTACAGAGGATGTCCTGTATATTCTTTCGTTAAAAAGACCATGGGACAAAACCCTAAATTAGCTCCAGTTCAATCAGCAAATGCTTTCTCCGCCAATTTTCCTCCAATGAGCCAACCAAGTACTTCACGTGTATTATATGCCGATGCTGTTAAGACAAATTCTTTTCCCACGCAGAAAGTGTCCCCACCAAGTAATTCAACAAATGCTAACACAAGCTTTAATTTCAGTCGCCTTGAAGCCACTATTGATAATCTGGTGCAAACTATAAACAACTTTACTACAAATATGACTATCATGATGCAAGAAATGCTGCGAATGCAGAATACACTGCTTCAAGCATTAGTTAACAAACCATGACCACGTTAAAAATATGTTTCTAGAACGCAAACGGCATTCGCCAACATAAAAATGAACTTGAGCACTTCCTCACGGAAAAAAATATTGATATAATGTTGGTCTCAGAGACTCATTTGACTTCGAGAAGTCTTTTTAAAATTTCTGGCTACACCTTATATGATTCAAAGGACCCAAGAGGAAGAGCATGCGGTGGATCAGCAATTCTAATAAGGTCAAGACTCAAGCATTATATTATTGACAACATTTCTGAAGAACATCTACAAGCAACGAATATTTGTATTGAAAATTTTTGCACTAATTTTGTAATATCATCAATTTACTCCCCTCCCAGATTCGCAATTACTCAAGATCAATACGAGGATTTCTTCAAATCTCTTGGCCCTTGTTTCGTAGCAGCTGGGGACTATAATGCCAAACATACGTTCTGGGGTTCGCGTCTTATCTCACCCAGAGGTCGAGCGTTGTTCAACACAATTTCAAAGATGGGCTTGGACGCCATTTCGAGTGGGGAGCCCACTTACTGGCCTACAGACATACAAAAAATTCCGGATGTTATAGATTTTGGTGTAATGAAAAATATCTCTAGGGATTTAATTCAAGTTGAAGCTTCTCTAGATCTCTCGTCCGACCACTCTCCCACGATCGTTTCAATTTGTAGCCCATTAAGAAGTGACTTACCTCATCCTTATGTGAAGATGATAAATCGTGTTAATTGGCTGGGATTCAAAAAATATCTTAGTAGTCATTGCACAGAAAATATTACGCTAAGAACACCCGATGATATTGAATCTAACATTACCAACCTTAACGAAAATATTAAGCAGGCTGCTGAACATGCTACTACCTCCCACCCGCAGACTGGGTTTAACAGAATTTATTCTACGGATATTGAACGTCTCGTATGTGAAAAAAGAAGAGCTAGAAGGGAATGGCAACAACACAGATCACCACAACATAAAATCAGGTTTAAAGAGTGCACTAAACGCCTCCAATAGTTGCTTGCATCTGAAAGAACTGCATCTCTTAAAAATTATCTGGAAAACCTCAATGTCACACCAGCATCTAATTACTCTTTGTGGCACGCTGCGAGAAAGCTTAAAACACCCGTTGAGTTTAAACCACCTCTGCGCACTTCTACCGGAGGTTGG
The DNA here is from genome assembly GCA_936439885.1 of Nowickia ferox. NCBI lineage: Eukaryota > Metazoa > Arthropoda > Insecta > Diptera > Tachinidae > Nowickia > Nowickia ferox. The sequence goes on along the minus strand of CAKZFG010000002.1, from coordinate 40,675 downwards.
GTAAGAAGTGATACTGAAAAAGGTAACATATTTGCTGAGCATTTAAAATCCGTATTTACCTCAAACACATACACGGGCGTTGTTGATTTGCCGTCTGTAGTTGCTCTACCCCCTCGACCCTTAAAATTTAAGATGCATGAGGTACAAAAACTAATTGCTGAACTCAACCCAAAGAAAGCTCCGGGTATTGATGAAATTAGTAATCAGATGTTGATGAAGTTGCCTCGTATTGCAATTAGAACCCTTCTATTTCTTTTTAATGCCATATTACGACTAGAGTATTATCCACACCACTGGAAGTTTGCCAAGGTTAATATGATTCCAAAGCCGGGCAAAGATCTTACCAAGGCTGAGTCATATAGGCCAATAAGTTTACTGTCAACAATGTCAAACCTCTTTGAAAAGTTACTCATGATAAAATTGTCCCCAATTCTAACTGATAATGAGTGCATACCGGACCATCAATTTGGTTTTAGAAGTCAGCATAGCACCATTGAACAAACTCATAGATTGGTTCAATTTATACGAAAAACTTTTGAAGAAAAGAAATATTGTTCTGCCCTCTTCATTGATGTTTCTCAGGCACTTGATAAAGTATGGCATGAAGGCCTTATTTTAAAATTGAAATCATATCTACCAATAAATTTTCTGAAGCTATTGGAAAGTTATATTACTACCCGGAAGTTCACGGTTGTTGAAGGAGACTTCATGAGTGTGCCCGAATCTATATCATCCAGTGTGCCACAGGGGAGCATATTGGGGCCAGTGTTGTATTTGATTTATACTTGTGATATGCCTTTGAGCAGCAATATCCATACATCTACATTTGCCGATGATACAGCCTGCCTTAGTATGCACGAAAACCCTCACGAGGCTTCCCGATATCTACAAGAACATATTACACAGCTGGAACTATGGTTAAACTTATGGAGAATTAAAGTTAACGAACAAAAGTGTGTTCAGCTAACATTTACCCTGCGAAGAGATACTTGTTCCCCAATTGGAATCAACAATCAAGTTGTTCCTCAACATTCACATGTAAAATACCTTGGTATACACCTTGATCGACGGCTTACATGGAAACACCATATTGACTCAAAGCTAACACAAATGAAACTTAAATTAACTCAGATACATTGGCTGATTGGTAGAAATTCAACGCTCAGTCTAGATTGTAAACTTTTAATATACAAGTCGCTTTTGAAACCCATATGGTGCTACGGAATACAGCTATGGGGCACTGTTTCAGCTTTTAATATAGAGAGAATCCAACGAAGGCAAAACAAGATTTTAAGACTAATAACATCGGCTCCATGGTACATCAAAAATTCAAATTTACATCGTGATTTAAATATGCCACTAGTGACTGAAGAAATTAAAAAATACGCAGGCAAATACTTAACAAAACTCGAGTCTCATCCTAATCCACTTGCTCGTAACATCTTGAATTTTACTGGACACATCCGCTTAAAAAAGAGGGACACTATGGCTCTAATACTCAACACTCCAGATGAAATAGCTTGAAAATATTTTTGTGCTTAATACGATATTTATGTATTATTGATTACTATCACTAAGTTTATTCCTGACACTGGTTGGGCCTAATTATTATATCTAGATTTAAGATTTGAAAACTTATTGTTAGTTCATTTTTTGAAGATACAATAAATAAATATACGCATGAAAAAAAAAATAATAATAATAATATTTATATTTTGTATTTAAGAAACCTTCTCTCGAAATTATAAACATGACATGCAAAATAAAACATTTGTTACCATAGTTGGAAAAAAGGCCAGTATGTACACCTAAAATAAAGTGAATTGCGTTAAAATAATACCAGGCGAATGAAAAAGTAAAGAGGATTTGATGACTGTGTGAGCGAGACCTCCGAAAACACAATTATCTTCCGTCTCGTGACATCTCTGGTGTTCTTTGTGCAACAAATTTCTCGTGTGGTCGTGGAGTATGGGCCGCTGCCGAGACTTTGCGGTGAGCGCTGGCAACCAATACTAATCTCGCCGCCGCCGCTGAAAAGCCCTCGGCCTACAACTCTGCTTCCTACGAAGTGGATGAAAATGTTTTTAGAAATGTTAGTGCAATTGGAATTATTAATGTTATTACAAATTTTATTAATTACTTTCATTTAATAGATTTTATATTATTAACGGAATTTTGCTGGTTATAGCACTTTTCTTGCTGATAGCATTATTCTCTCTACGGCAGTATTTGAAGTCTATCAAAACAAAATTAGAGCCGCGTCATCCAAGTGTTAGTGTGGGAATATTCCATCCTTACTGCAATGCTGGTGGTGGTGGAGAGCGTGTGTTGTGGTGTTCTGTAAGATCCATTCAGGTATTGTTTTAATTCTAGCCTAAAAAGAAAATTATAGAATTGTAGATATATACATGTGCACATACATACATATGTATGTATGTATGTACATTAGAGGCCGTTAATTGCATGGATAATTTTATTTTTGATTCCTCATATTCTCCCCCCCCCCAAATCGGTTCAGTATTATGTAAAAAAAAATACAAAAAAACTTCATAGCGATAAGTTGTGTTTTAGGGGGTGCGTCCTCACCTCAAAGTTGGCCCACAAGCCCATTTATTCAATGTAATATTTTTGTTTTTTTTATTTCAGTTTTCCTTTGACTACATATTTGTATATGTACGAAATAATTTAGTAGATATAAGCTCTTGTACATGCTTAAGATAAATAATTTCCATATAAATATAATTTTTGTAAATATAACTTTTGGTATATTGTTGGTTATTTTCTTCATTATTTTCTAAAGCGGCCCCTCCATTATACAATATTATTGCATATGTTGTTGTACATATTATTGTCATTTTGACCTATACTATGCAATAAATGGCACAATATTTGTAAAGAAAATATTGCCCAATTTTCCTGGCAGTGAAAAAGTAAACAACATTGAAAAATGTTGCCACCACATTACACAATTGTCTTGATTGTACAATAAAAATCAGAAGCCTTTTGATATTTGCCAATATATTGTGCCACCTTCGAATATGACATACACATTAGCGATATTATTGTACAATACGAAAAATTGTGCAATTATATTGCAAGGGGGTAGGCCGCTAAAATATTAATTTTATAAAAAAATTTTCTTTGAGACTAATGTTGTTGACTAGTCATATGTAAAAAAATTACACTGAAAAATGGGCTTGAAGGCAACTTTCAGGGCCGACGCACAACTTAAAACACAACCTATCACAATTTTTTTTTTTACATAAAACAACCGATTTAGGGGGAGAGAATATAAGAAATAAAAAAAAATTAACGGTCACTAATGTATATACATATGTAACTTTACGGGAGAAGGTAAAAACATAATATTGTCTTGAGGTATTTATTATAAAAGGAAGTTGAGATATTATTTATTTATTTATTTCATAAATACTTTATAAAGTAAATTTGCAAATGAAATTTATTTGCTGGTGGTTAAGCGATGTCTATATGCATTTCATTGTTGCTTTAACAAATCGTCAGTAGACTTCAACCACACATTTTGAACAGTCACAAACCTCTTATCTTTGCACAGACTTTCATAAACTATTTGAGAATTCACAAATATTAATATTTTTGAAAATCACAAAAGAAAAATAAGCACAGTAGGCTTAGTAACTTATACAAAACCCAGCAAATAATTTTTATTCGATATGAATCTATTTTATTTTTCTACACCTTTATACAATTAGAAATCCATTGGATAACAATAAAAGTATTTATAGGCAAAATTAAAAATAATATTTTAATGAAACATTCAAGAGATTTATTATTCGACATATTGTCATAATTATATTATAAGTGAAATTTATTTGCTTATTTATTTATTCACTTATAATATAATTATGACAATATGTCGAATAATAAATCTCTTGAATGTTTCATTAAAATATTATTTATCATTTTGCCTATAAATACTTTTATTGTTATCCAATGGATTTCTAATTGTATAAAGGTGTAGAAAAATAAAATAGATTCATATCGAATAAAAATTATTTGCTGGGTTTTTTATAAGTTACTAAGCCTACTATGCTTATTTTTCTTTTGTGATTTTCAAAAATATTAATATTTGTGAATTCTCAAATAGTTTATGAAAGTCTGTGCATAAGATAAGAGGTTTGTGACTGTTCAAAATGTGAGGTTGAAGTCTACTGACGATTTGTTAAAGCAACAATGAAATGCATATAGACATCGCTTAACCACCAGCAAATAAATTTCACTTATAATATAATTATGACAATATGTCGAATAATAAATCTCTTGTAAATTTGCAAAGTTCAGATATGTATTGTTCGATTCAGTAGCTCGTTTCTGTATTTCTCGCATCGTAAAATTTCTCACATGAAGTGTGAAACACAAAATTCCATCGTTTCTCGATTCGTGAGAAAAAAGTGTTTCTGTATTTGAATGCAGAAACAGATAACACTGATTCTGTTTTTACTGGAATATTTCCAGTAATCGAGTGTCAAATGTAAACAAACTGTCACAAAAATATTATTTCAATAACAAATAACAAAAATTAAAAATTTTAAAACTCCCGATATATCTAGAAAAGATGTGATAACTTCTAAACGGCTGGACCGTTTAGATCAAGTCACCTTTCAAACTGAAAAAACTAAATCAAAATCCGTCCAGCCGTTTGGCCGAAATAATTTACAAAAAAAAGAAAATAATATAAAATTAATTTGCAGCCTGTTTGTAGAACACGACTCGTCGATAATAAGCGCTAACATGTTAGCATTTTTCTTTTTTTTTGGTTTTTGGACGGCGACTGTTGACAATTTTAATTAAAAACGTAACAACTGTCAATTTATTTGTGTTTGCGTATCACGGTTTGGCTCATTATAAACGTCAAAATGGGCGATTCAAAAATTATAATCGTGTACACAGAGAAAAAGCTGCCTAATAGAATCAAGAAGATATTCTCTATGAAACGTTTTTCGGCTAAAGGGTATCCCAGCAGAGAGAAGCGAAGATGTTTCCATAGAGATTTCTTATTATTTTTATGTGGTAAATCTTATTAATTTTATCAATAAGAAAACCACAGATAATCAAGAAGAAATCTTGTTATTTACACTTTTTTTACTCAATTTCCGTTATTTTTGGCACCACAAAAAAATCCATCAAAAAAACTTCTTGATTCTATTAGGTTTTCCTATAAGTTGTAAACTATATTGATTTCTTATTGATTTTATTAGGTTGCCTTATTGATTTTTTCAAAAAGGGTTTCCTTACTCATTTCATTAGGTTGCCTTATTGATTTTTTCAAAAAGGTATTCCTTATTGTTTTCATTAGGTTCCTATATGATTATGTGTAAAGCATCTTATTAATTTTTTTAATAAGGAAATCTTGATTTTATTAGGTTTCTTGTTATTTAATATCATTAAATAAACATAGAGACAATTTTTTTCATGATCTTTATCGTTTTTGTACAAGCATGTTTGTACAATAATTTCAATGCGGATTCAGGCTGCCTGTTAGCATATTGGTTAGAGTGCTTGTCTATCAGTCAGAAGGTTGCTGGTTCAATACTTGTCTCCTCTCAAGTAATAATATGTATGTATGGTGAGTTAATTAAGAATATAATATAATATGTATGTATGTGTGCATAAATAAATAACATCTACATATACTACATACATACATACATATATGGTATAGAATTTAAATGAAAATACATAAGAATAAAGACATAAAATTTTTTTTATTTTTTATTAGGTCGCCTAATAAAAACAAGAAGAAAACTTTTTTGAAAAAATCAATAAGATAACCTAATAAAAATTACAAGATTTCTTCTTGATTTTTTCAAAAAGGGTTTCCTTATTAAATTAAAAAGATTTCCTTATTGAAAAAAAACAGAGATATCTTATTAATTCTGTTCTATTTTATGAGGTATTTATTCATTAGGCACTGTTTTCTCGGAGTACAAAAAAGTGCACCAAAATTAATCAAATACTGACATCACACTTTTTGTTCTTCAAATAGCAACATAAATTTTGAAGAACAATTAATTTTTTTTTTCTAACAAAATAATAAAAAAATATAAAAATAATTTTTCATTCATTTTAATTTCATTGTCAGTTGTGTTTTTTAAGCACATGAATAGGGTTGCCATTTTTTCAAGTTGAATATATAATTTTCTATGAAAAAAGATAAATAAAAACTTTTTTTGGACATGTTGGAAACATTATGTTTTGCCACAGGGTAAGATATATAGGCGAGACAACAAAAGCTGCATGACAAATGGTAGAATTACTGAAATCGTATCGTGCTGTTGCGTATCAGCTGACAAAATCCGTAACATTTAATAAGCATGTTGTTGCTTATTGAAAATGTGTTGGCAACGTTTGCTACATAAAAATCTACAGAAATTAGATTTTTGCGTAGCAAACGTCAACTTCTGGATTACATACATACACACACTCGTAAAAAGCAAAGAGAAACACGATAACAGCTGACACATTCGCGAGAAGCCTCAAAATTTTACTAACTAACATCCAGACTTAAAATGCTTTGAGAATTCGAACGTTGATGTTATCTGTGTTTCTGAAACCTGGCTTTCTTCTTCGACACCGGATAGCCTAATATGCCTTCATGGCTACAATGTATTTAGAGACGATAGAGTAGATAGATAGATGCTGGCGGCGTAGCTATTTTTGTCGAAAATAATATTGCTTGCAAAGTTCGTCTTAGATCTTCTTCGAACATATCGCTTAATGAGAAAAGGACTGAATAAATTTTTGTAGAAATAACTGCAGCTGGCAAAAAGCTACTAGTGGGGTCTGCCTATAGACCTAATAAAAGGATCTCATTTTCTAACTTTTTTTCAGCATTAGAAACACTTGCTGCCACATATGATGAAGTAATTATTGCTGGCGACTTTAATTCCAATATACTTTCAGAATCGCTTCTTCTCGATAATATGACATCTATTGGTCTTATACCCACAAATACTACAAATTTAACTCACCATACTGCAACGAGCAGAGCGTTACTTGATATTTTCTTTGTTGCTAATATATCCAATGTTACACTGTATGACCAAATATATGCGCCGTGTATTTCGAGACATGATCTGATTTTCTTAAATTATAATTTTTTAGTTCCACCGACTCAGCACATAATTTACTACCGTGATTTAAAAACTTGGATTATAATGAAATTTTAGAAAACTTTTACCGCTTTGACTGGAGTAAAATGTTTTACATGCCTTCAGTTGACGAACAATCTGTATTTTTCGAAGAGAACATTCAACAGCTTTACGACGACGTAATCCCAATTAAGTCAGTATTGATATCCGCTAAAACAAAGCCTTGGTTTTCATCTACCGTCAAACAGTCTATTTATAAGAGAGATGTTGCGTATACCAGGTGGAAAAGATTTAGGACTCCAGAGCTTAAAGAGATCTTCAGAACCTCTAGAAGAAAAGTCAATGAGTGCATTAGAGTTGCGAAAACCGAACACTATGCTGCACGTTTTGGCAATGCAGTTAGCTCAAAGCAAACTTGGAATTGCATTCGGGGTATTGGAATTGGCAAGGTAGCAAATAAAACTAACGCCAATTTGACGCTGATGAGCTCAATAAAACTTTTACGAATATTCCTTCAAAGCAAATAGACAGAAGTTTTTAAAATTTTTCTAATATTGACACTATGGGGTCTGATATTACCACTTTTCAGTTTTCTTGTGTTAGTCAGTCTGATGTTTTTTCATGTTTTAAGTTAGTAAAATCAAACGCAGTAGGTAGCAAGATTTATAAGACTCATAGCACCGCTTATCATACCATATGTAACACATCTTTTTAACACTGTTATCATGACCTGCACCTTTCCACATAATTGGAAACATGCTAAAATAATACCGCTGCCAAAAACTGACTCAGAATTCCGGCCAATAGCTATTTTGTGTTACCTATCCAAAGTTCTCGAAAAAATTATTTATTCACAAATGTCATCATTTATTGTAGAAAATAATTTATTGTCTGATAGGCAATCTGGGTTTCGTCCAAAACATAACTGCGTTTCAGCATTGCTGATGATAGTAAAGTAAGTTTCCTAGTTCTTCTCGATCACTCAAAAGCCTTTGACACGGTTGATCATAGTATACTCATCATGAAGCTTAAACATTTTTTTAATTTTCCACACACTTCTACTCGTCTTTTATCATCCTATGTCACGGAATCTGTACATAACAACAACACTCGGTCTTCTCCCTTAAGATTGTCCAAGGGACTTTTTCTAAATCAAAACAAATCGGAATGCCTAATAATTCATAAGAAAACAATCTATCCAGTTATCAGTGATGAAATTATAATAAATGGAGAGAAAATAAATACCGTGAACTCTGCTAAAAACCTTGGATTGATATTCAATAACAACCTTAGCTGGACAAATCATGTCAGTGCTCTCGTGGGCAACACATATGATAAGTTACAATCTCTATGGTCTACACAATTTTACACTCCGCTAAATATCTGAATGCTTCTTGCCAAATCGTACCTTATTCCAGATTTGCTCTATGGCAAACACAAATTAAATGTTCTATTTAATAATATTGCTAGATATGTGTATGGCTTAAGAAAGTATGATCAGGTCTCTCGTTTTGCTACTCAACTTTACGGAATAACATTCGACAATCTACTTAAAGTTCGTGTCTTGTTACTATTACATAAGATTATTTACACGCAAACACCTCAATACCTCTTGGAGAAAATCAGGTTTGCCAGGTCCCTTAGAGGGAAAAAGATTATCATTCCATGCCACCGTTATCTTGCGTCCGAATGGCAATTTTACTTGTATGCCACCCGTCTTTGGAATTTTCTTCCACAATCGCAACAAACTAATAGCAACGCAACAAGGTTTAAACATTTTTTATTTACACACTTTAGTTAACTTTAATTTTTTTCTTCGGAAAATCTGTATTTTTATTTTTTTAAATCTTTACTCTAATTTTTATTTTATTTTTAGCTAACCTTAAGTTTTTAAACAATCTTTAATTTTGTATCTAATTAATTTTTATATATTTATATTAATATTGTTATTTTTTAAATATTTTTATGTGCCTTGAAATCTTTTTGTAAGGATGAAATATTCCTATACTTTAAATATGTATAAGATCTTATCTTGTTGTATAGGAAATGGAAATAAATAAATAAATTAAATTACATTAAATTAAATTAAAAAACTGTCAACAGTCTCTACAAAAGAAAATTACACAAAAAAATTCTAAATAAATGTAAACATATCGACTTGTTAATAACATTTTAAAATGCAAGCTGTTTTGACAGCTCTTGCGAGAAACTTTTCACAAAATATTGTTACAGAAACTCTTTTTCTCACATCCTTTCAATAATTTTTTTGGATATTTATTCAAATGACAGATAGTTCTCGCAAAGTAAAGATACAGAAACACATGTGAGAAAAGCCATTTTCTGTTTCAATTTATACTGTTTTTGTTACGATTCCCTCGTTTCATGCGGGAAATTTTTCGATGCGAGAAATACAGAAACGAGCTACAGACTAAGAACATTTTACAAAACAAATTACATTCACAAAAACATAAGTATATTGAAACGATTGCTTATATAGAAAATATAACAATATAAAATATTGTTACAGAAACTCTTTCTCACATCCTTTCAATAATTTTTTGGATATTTATTCAAATGACAGATAGTTCTCGCAAAGTAAAGATACAGAAACACGTGAGAAAAGCCATTTTGTGTTTCAATTTACACTGTTTTTGTTACGATTCCCTCGTTTCATGCGGGAAATTTTTCGATGCGAGAAATACAGAAACGAGCTACAGACTAAAAAATTTTACAAAACAAATTTCATTCACAAAAACATATGTAAATATATTGAAACGGTTGCTTATATACAAAACTACTTGTATTTCAATACCCTCCTTCAATCGTTGAACGTCCAACGATTTTGTAAACATATCAGCTACTTGATCTTTAGAACTAATAGATTCAATTTTTACAAATCCCTTAGTAACATTATCATGAATAATACAACCTTTATTGTCTTCATATATTGTTGTTCGTTTTCATATGTTATTTCTTGCATATCTTGCATTGAGCCTCGTAGCCATAAAGCCTCAGATACTGCAAAGCAGTGTCTGCTTCGCTTGATGAAGTTGTCACAGTTTGATGTTTCTTTGAAGACCAGGATACACAACAACCATAAACTTTAAACAAATAATTACTGACCGATTTATGATCATCTTTACCATTTGCCCAATCAGCATCGGCAAATCCCTGAATTGGAATTTTATTACTTCGTAAATAAGTGAGTTTCATATCATTTGTTCCCTTTAGACAGCGTACAATTCTTTTCAAATGTTGATAGTGCGTTTCATTTGGATTTTGTTGAAATCGTCCCATGAAAGCCACACAGATATCTGGATTCCACCTGGATACTATATCACAGAGACTAGAAACAGCACTAAATGAGGTTAGTGCTTGGTGCTCACGGAGCGGACTTAGTGTCAACCCGACCAAAACGGAACTGGTACTCTTTTCTAGGAGATACAAGGTTCCCCACTTCAACCACCCAAAGCTAAATGGCATTACCCTAACCCTGCCGGATAATGTCAAATATCTGGGTGTTGTCCTCCATATCAAGCTTTCCTGGAGAGAAAATCTTCAGGCGAGAGTGGCGAAAGCCATAACGGCAATCTACGTCTGTAGAAACGCAATCGGAGCTACCTAGGGAATAAGTCCTAAGGGAGTCGGTTGGATACTAGAGATGGTTATAAAACCTGTACTATTTTATGGAATTTCAGTCTGGTAGAAAGCACTCGACTCAGCGATTAATCACTCCCGTATAGAGGGATCTCTCCGCAAAATGGCACTCATGATAACAGGTGCTCTAAGATCAACGCCAACAAAAGCGCTCTTCGGTATGTAGGGTTGGCTTCCAGTGGACTTAGCGGCTAAAAAGCTGGCTCTACGTACCGCCGTCAGGCTAAACGCAATAGGCGCATGGAATTACCGAAGGGTTATGCAAGCATATCTAAAATGTGGATAACTTTGCGGATCTTATCGACTACTGCACTCCAAAACCCTACTTCAATAGGAATTTTCAAATTTCATTGACAGAAGGCTTTTTCCCACTGAACGGAGCCGTTCAAAAAAAAGGGGGGAGGGTTGGTGGGGGCGTTTATATCCCGGAATATGGAATTGAAATGTCATTCAGACTCCCGGACGAATGTAGTATATTACATGCAGAATTATCTGCCATTAAAAGAGCGATTCACTGGTTAAGATTCTTTCGGATCTCGAATAGATATATTCATATCATAACTGACAGCAAAATTGCTATTAGGTCTCTCATAGGTGTGTATGGGTCTCCCGTATAATGACTACTGCTATATTGCAACTGACGAGGAAGAGAAGGAAAATATCCTGCATCTCCTGTGTTATTGTCCCGCTCTGGATGATCTCCGTCTGCACCTCCTTGGCAGAATATCCTTCGGCAGCTTATCCGAGTTATCGGAAATAGAGCTCAAAAACTTGAGCCTTTATATTAGGAACAGTGGCTGGTATAGCCGCCAAATAACCAAGTCGCAAATATAGATGTGCCACGTATCAAAAGAAAAATTCGTGATGACGTGATCACCTAAAATAATATTTAAAGGAATCTTTGTATGTGCCGATACTGAAACTATTAAGAAAATTTTGTTATTAAGCATAATAAATATTTCTAGTTACGATTTTTCCATTTTTTCTGCTTTTTATATCGCACCAACCTGCAACTAGAAATACCCAACGGCAGACTCAACTACTAAAAAGCAGTTGTGTATACTCAACGTTTTTCTCAACCAAATTTACGCAGAGTTGTAAATGATAATGCCAAAACATAACTGAAAAGTCAACTGTCAGTTTAGTGGAGAATGGCTATGCAAATTTATCAATCCAAACCAAACTAAGCTTGCTTAAGTCCATACAGAGGCTTATTCAGCTTAAGAACCATGTTTTCTAATTCGACACCCTCAGGTGGTGCAAGATAAATATCTTTATCCAAGCTCCCATGAAGGAAAAAGGTCTTCACATCCAATTGATGCAGTCCAACAGCAAAGACTACACGTACTGTACTTAACTTGGCTGCTGGTGCATATGTCTCATTGTAGCCTACTCCATGCTTTTGCAAAAACCCTTTTGCAACAAGACGTGCTTTATATCTTGAATGCTTTCATACTTCGTCCTCTTATATGCAAAACCCCCATTCGGACCTTAAAAGTTTTCATTTTGGAGGTTGTTTCATTACTGTCCACACATTAATCCGTATTGCGTACGTCGAGTCGAATATTCATCCCGTACGCAATACGAGTGATTATTTATTTCCATTGACTTTAATTCATCAGATATAGCATCCTTCCATTGTTCAGTATCAGGCCTTCCAAATATACCATTATAATTTTCAGGTGCAAGCTTAAAAACATCAACAGCAGTAATATTTTTTTTTTTAATTTAATTTATTCACTCTTACCACGAAAATCTAGCCTTATGGCCATAATGGGTTTTCACTAATACTAGTACAATAGGTACCACTACAATAGGTTTATATGTAAAAATATCTATAAATGTTTAACAAATATTATAATAAAAATAAATAAAAAATCCTTAACGTAGTAACTAAAATTATATAAATATGAAGTGTCAAACAAATAAATTAATAAGTACATAATAGTGATAATAAAAAATAAAGCACAAGTTTTTAACTGGAAGACCTTCATCACAAGGTGAAGGAATAAAATTATGAAAGTTGGCTTCAGTCAGTGGTCCATGGTATACTGTTTTATAAAAGAAAAATAGAAAAAGCTTTCTTTTGAAAGTTTCCACAGAAAAATTAAATACTTTTAAATTAGATGGTAATTTATTATATGCCCTAGCTACTCTTACATTATATGAACGCTCCAATATTGTTGTTAAACTTGTTTTCCTAATTTGCCTATTTCTACGTGATCTACAAAAGTCAAATAAGTCAATAAGGAATAAAGGTACTTGCAACTTAAATGTCTTATAGAAGTGTAATAAATTACGAAATTTAACAAAATCCGCAAATAACAAACCTAAAAAATCTAAAACATAAGATAACTTACTTGGAAATCTGCGCTCCCTATCGCTACGCCTAACAAACACTCAACGGTTGCGCAACAGTTACGTCTTATGAATGCGACCAATGGCTCCTAAATTCTCAACCATGACATTGGTGGCTGGTAAACAACGACGCAATAGCGTTGGCACCACATCAACAATTTTTCCGTGCAGTTTGGGAGACCTTAAACAGATATACTGTGGGCGTCAAACGAAAGTAAACTCCACATTTAGTTTGAAAAAAATATTTATTACTTAGGGCCGTGAACAATAAAAAAAATTTAAACTGCAGTTAACACTAAACTTAAAATTTAAACTATAGTTTGTACAAACTTGCTAACACATATTTCAGTTATTTTTTAAATTTCAATTTATATTTAAAAATTTTAGTTAAATTTAACTGAAACAATTTATTAGTTTAAGTTTTAACTGAAGGAAAAAATTTGAAATATGTCCAAATAAATAAAAATAAATTCTACCAAAAATGAACAAAAAAACTTTTATTTGAAAAAAATTAAAATAAATATTGAAAACATGTCTCTTCTCGACAGTGGCTAAGAAAATATCTTCTTCCATAGGTGAAAAGTTGGGGCAACTGTAACATATGCATATCTACATATGTATATATAATTACCGAACCCCTTTTCTCTATATTTCATTCTGCTTATTTTCGTATTTGATTGTTAAAATTTCGAATATATAATTATTCAAAATAAATAATTATTTTTTATACGTCCATATTCTGACTTTTATTTTACAGTTCATTCAAAATAATTGATAACAGCAAGTTAAATAATTTTTGTTTTTTGTTAACGAATATTTTAAACCTTCAATTAAAACAAAAGTTTAAGCTAACTTAACTGTCAGCAAACTTTCAATATAACTGAACTTCGTGTTAATGGGTGTTATAAATAAACATTGATATAAAAAAAATAATACTTGTTTAAACTAGGGATGCAACCGATACCGATACCGATATATCGGCGATACTGCTGGTTTTCCGATATATCGATATCGGCGATATTTTACTGTCGATACGCCGATACTTCTTATATTTTTCTTTAGAGTTTTTTGAACAAAATATTAAATTTTCAACTCTTTTTCTTTGCATGACAACTATGAGAAATAACATATTAAAAGCAGAACATAAAATCAAAACAGAATACATAATGAAATTGTTTCTTCTATTTTTTTTGCACCATAGTAATAAAATGTTCTCTCAATGCTAAATCTTGTATGTGTTTGTATGTTTTAAGATTTTTTTCAAGGCGCATTAATACAAGTGGTGGTAATTCTACAACAATTACAACTTAAAATAACATCTGACATCTCAGCCCCTATGTCAACATGTACAAATTTTGACATACGAACCTCTGATTTGCGCAAAAAAAGAATAAAAACTGTGCTTATAGCATCACCACTTTGAATACGTCTTGATTTTCTTTTATTCATTTATGCATGCGATGATTTAGTTCAGCGATGTAAAAGTTGGAACAATTGACCTTTTACAATTGTACTTTTGAGTACATTTTGTAATGAAACTAATATTAATTGTTGAGTTTATCTTTTTTTTAATATTACCGCTATTTTTTTTCGAATAAGACGAATTTTTATAGTATCTCTGTATGTTCGGGAAATAAATCGGAATATACTAAAATTTGGATTAGACTTTTTTAGATAGAGCTTCTGGCGTTTTGTTTAACGACATACATGTTTTCATGAATACAAATGAATTTTTATGTGAGTTTTTATTCAATTTCATTTAAATAAACAATTTTTCAAATTAATAAAAGCAATCGGAGTTAATAAGTACACTTACTTTTCTTGAAAGTTGGTACAATTTGTAAAATCTCATTTTGCATCTCTGATTTAGTTTTTTCATTGTTATACAAAAATGAGAAAACTATTTTTTTTTACTGAATTTGTCAATCTAAACTGAATGCCAACGTTTATTTTGTAAAATCATAAATATTGCAGACGTTTTGTTGTTTGAAAATTTGAAGTTGAGAAACTGAAATGTATTGACAATTTTGATGATTTTAGAAAATAAACATTAAATTAAATTGAATTGACTCATTAATAATATCTTACACTGTTATTTTGTGAAAAACAATAATTAATTTTTTGTTAACATGAATTGAAATTCAATTCTTTTTTTTAAGTCTTATTAATATCAATTTTAAATCTTGAGCCAATCTAAACTGAATGCCAACGTTTATTTTGTAAAATCATAAATATTGCAGACGTTTTGTAGTTTGAAAATTTGAATTTTAGAAACTGAAATGTACTGAAAATTTTGATGATTTGAATGGCTCATTAATAAACACTGTTATTTTGTATAATAGAAGAATTACTCTACTTGAGTTTTGTTAATTTTTACTTGAGCTCAATTTAAATATGCGTATCGGTATCGGAATCGGTATCGGCGATATTTATTTTTGAGTA
The DNA here is from genome assembly GCA_936439885.1 of Nowickia ferox. Lineage (NCBI taxonomy): Eukaryota > Metazoa > Arthropoda > Insecta > Diptera > Tachinidae > Nowickia > Nowickia ferox. Next base: position 25,088 of record CAKZFG010000002.1, on the reverse strand, counting down.
TCGGTATCGGATCAGCGAAATGGCGTATCGTTACATCCCTAGTTTAAACCAAAACGCTATTCTTGTATATATTTTGATAATTTGTAAAATGTCTCCTATTTAATTAAATAGTACTCTGTCAGAATCCAAATTTATTTCTTTTTTAAACATTCTTGATTTTTCGCAGTATTTTCTTGGATTTTGACTAGTAAAATATCTAACGGTTTGGTTTATTCGTTCGTTCGGTACTTTGGTATATTTTTTGTGCTTGGTAAATCACTTTTTTGTGAGCCTTGCAAAAGACTGCTCCACACACAACGATACTTTGACTTAAAGGTAAAATAAAGAAACTAAAATATTTTTCGTGAAACAATTTTAAATGTTTAGTTGAACTATAGTGAATTTTAATCAGAAATAATTTCTTAGTCGGGCTTAAGTTCCGTAATTTCAATTCTTATTGAATGAAATATTTTTTATTAATTAATGTGAGTTTCTAAAGAAGAGAAGAAAAATTAAATTAGACCATAAGCTGGGGGAAATACCGATATTTTTCTGTGCAGCAACGCACGTCATCAGCACCCAAGTCTATCTACTGGGGTAGAGATTGTTATTAACATCAGCTATTTAACGCAAATTTTTAATGAAATGGAATATGAGAAATATTGTGTATACAATTATTGATTTACCTTTGGCAAACACATTTGTAAGTATCACTATTCATTTTCTGTTTATCCGTTTTTTCATTTTTATATTCAGGTTAGCACGAAGTCATGTCACTCTACCTAAGTATGTTTAACTATTCTTGCTTGTCTTTTACGATCATCACATTAATTATTTTTACTTACTCGATTTTTTTCATTTTGAACAGTTTAAACAATTGTTTTTTAGTTCCTCCCTCTTTACACGCAAACAGTATAAGATAGTTCTTTTGTAATGAAAGTAAAACAAAATATATTAAAAGGAGAAACTAAAACAAAGTCACATAACAAACAAATTCAGTTTTAATTATGTTATAGTTATTTTACGCGTCAAATGAAAGTAAACAGAAGTATAAATATTAGACAAAAGTTTATTTTTAATATTTTGTTTGTCGTCCCTTTGATTTTATGACAGCTTCTAACCTCCTAGGCATAATAATAAGTTATAAGTTTTCTAAGATAAGTTTTCTGGTAACATCAGGTAGAATTTTACTCCATTCATCCTCCAATGCAGCCTTAAGATCATCCTTGCAAGAAATATGTCTTTCTCTCAATTTTCTATCCACATGTTCCCGCAGATGCTTGATTGTGTTTATGTCTTGGGATTGCGGTGGGTGGTCAAGTGTTTTTGGGGCACGATACAGCAACCATTCCTTCACAATTTTGGAGGAATGCTTTGGTTAGTTGTCCTGTTGAAATATCAAGTTCTATGCCAACAGCAATTTCTCCTCACTAGGGACAATATTGTGTTCTAAAATGCTGAACAAGATTAGCGACCCCCCAATGCAACCACGCATCCTGAGACCATTACAGAGCCTCCACCATGCTATACAGTTTAAACCATACACTTATCATTAAATGCTTCATTTGCACTTCTCTCCATATCTTCGGTAGTTTTTTGGCACCAATTATTTCAAACTTTCTCTCACCCGTAAAGATAATATTTTCCCAACATGTTAAAGGCTAGTTTCTATATTTTTTGGTGAAATTTAGGCGTTTGATTTGATTGGCCTTCGACAAAGCTTTTTACAGGGTACTTTACCAAGTAGACCATTTTTTTGTAGCCATCTTCTGACGGTGCTAGGGCTTACTGATTTCTCAGAATTTTGTTATATATTTTCTGCTATTTTTACAGCACTAGAAGCCGGAGTTGCTTTCACTTCTCCAACAACAGTCCTAACTTCCTTGTTTGTAAGACTGTTTGGAGGTCTTCCACGTACCAAATTCTCCACTCCTTTTTTGGCGTATTTATCTATAATTTTTTATAGTACAATAGTTCCTTCCAATAATTTTACCTATTTTGCGCAGTGATTTTCCCTTTTTCTGCAAATCTATTTGATTTTTCCATTGCCTATTTTTGACTATCTTATACTAAAAGTTTTCTTTAATTCTACATACACTTGAAAGATGAGAATATTTAAAACGGCACTTTCCCGTTATATTTAGGCTGAGTTTACATCTTGCATTTCTTGTGTGACATGTGCCCAAAAACGCGTAACCGCTAATTACTAATGAAACTCAGCAACTTCTCTAATGGTGATTCGACGATTTTGTACCACCGATAAACGTTGCTTCGGTCGAAGGTAGCTTCTCCGTATGCCATAGTCAACATTCGGAATGCATCCACGCACTTAATTTCGTTTTTCACACAAAATTTGATACAGGTTCTTTGTTCCATTTTTTTTAATAGGTAAAAATCGAAGACGAGCCAAAACGCGTGCAAGCAAAGCAGCTGTCAACAATTAACTGAACATTCAAAATGGCTGAAATTTTCTGCATAAGTAAGAGACATGAGTAACAACACAACGCCACAAAAAAATCAAAATTCGAATATACGTAACCCGCGAAAATTCAAAAGTCGCGATACTTTTTGAACAAACCTCGTAACTTTTAAGTATCTCATTGTCCACTTTTGTGAACAATTTCATGCATTTAAGCATAATATTGTATTTACGGCCATGATGAGCCAGAAAAAACACATTTTACACCACTGATTTCACGTTCAACAAACCATCGGAGAGACTGCAATAATGCATCAAGTAAGGTTTCTTTACGTTGTCCCAAAATATCAGGATCATCTAACCAGAACCGTCTTTCAACATTTTAATTACATTTATTTTACAAATATTGTTTTCTATGATGTTGATGATAGATGTACATATATAGTAAAATATGTTTTTATAAATATGTATGTATTGGTATTTTAGTCAACTGTTTTTGTTTTTTGCGCTCATTAAGCTCAGAATTAAAAAAACAAATCTTAGGCATATAACTCAAGCGAAATGTGTGAAATTTGGCACACATGTTGAAATTATACAAGGTTATAAATTTTTGTCGAAAAAAGTAGGCGTTACACCCATAAAATTTAAGCCCCCTATTTCATGTAGTTCGGGTCAGCACATTTAAATGTACTATTTATGTATTTACTATTATCCGTTTCCAACGAAACTAAACAGGAAAGATGAACACTGAAGAAAAAAAATCTTGAGTTTAAAAAAGTGGGCGGGATCACGCCTATAAGAATAAAAAGTTAAAATTTCCGCTATTGAGCTGAAATTTGATAAATAAGTAGGTCTAGGTTAGCAACTAACTAGAAAAATCTCAAAACCCGGAAATTAGACCATGAGGGCGGGGATACGCTCATAAAGCTCAGAATTAAAAAAACAAATCTAAGGCGTTTAACTCAAGCGATTTTATTAAAATTTGGCACACATGTTGAAATGATACAAGGTTATAAATTTTTGTCGAAAAAAGTGGGCGTTACACCCATAAAATTTAAGTCTCCTATTTGATGTACTTCGGCTCAGCACATTTTAATAAAAAAAAATAAATACTATTTATATATTTATTATTATCCGTTTCCAACGAAACTTGACACGAATGATAAGCACCGGCCAAAAAAATGTTTTCATAACATTTAAAGCTAGAATTTGCACTAGAGAGATTAAATTCGATACACAAATAAATCTAAATCAGAGATCACCAATAAAAATCTAAAATCCTGCACGTTTCAATCGTTAAACTCGAAATTAAGATTTTAAGTTAAGGGATGAATGAGTTACGAACTAGAAAAATAAAAAAATTTCAAAAATTAAAATACAAGCTACTCTATTGAATCTTTGCATGCACATTGCACTTATGCTAGCCTTTAATTTTGAGTTTTCAAAAGAACTTCGTCTAAGCAGAATTTAGAAAAATAGACGGGGTCACTCCCACTAAAATTTACGCTATATTTTACATATATCTGCTCAGATGACTTACAAAATTTCGTACATTATTGGGTCTTTGTAATGACACAATAGTGCACCATCACATTCTAACCCATTATTTTATGTAACTCTGCCCTTTTCAACTGGCGCAGTCATTATGAAGAGAAATATAGCAGAATAGAAATTTTAAGTTTAAAAAGTAGTCAGATCCTCACAAAAACATAAATGTGAAAAAAGGCCAAGTTCCTTTCCAAAATTTCGGCCATCAAAAGTAGTGAGATAAAAATTTTTACCAAGTTCTTGTTTGGCACAATACCTATCACTGAAATATGCTTTATATAAATTTCTAATCGTATGGGTGTCATATAATTTCTAGATAATCTGCCAACTTGGCAATATTTTCACTTGTCTAAAACAAGGAAAGAATAATGTATATTTGTTTATTTCTTTATATCGGAAAAAAATTGCATGGGTTCTAAGCACTCATTTAAATGTTGAGCAGTTTTGTTAAATGTGAACCCATGCTTGTCAATGACACCCCTGTGTTAAAATCATGCGTTCTGCACCTAAATTGAACCAATGCATTTACAGTAGAACCCATGCATTAACTATTTCTTTTGCATGTCTTTTTGCTGGGTAAATATGCATGTTGCATGCTTATAAAAACTTACATACATATATACCCTGTAGGAAGTGTCAACAGTAATATAGAAATAGTAATTAATGCCGATAGCAAGCAGTTATGCCAATTTAGCCATTTTACAACCCATTTAGCCAGAAGAAAAGTCAATTTAGCTATTAGCCACTTTTTAGCCACTTTTATTTTTAGCTATTTTTAGCAATTTTTCCATACATGATTTTTTTTTGCTATTTTTCATAATAAATTTTAACTCGCAACGAAGGAACTACAAAAAAAAATACAACAGAGTAATATCTTATATCATCAATTTCGCTATATCATCAATTTACTCCCCTCCAAAATTCTCAATCACTGAGGATGAATACGAGGATTTCTACAAATCTCTTGGGCCTTGTTTCGTAGCAGCTGGAGACTACAATGCAAAACATATGTTCTGGGCTTTACGCCTTATTACACCTAGAGGAAGAGCGTTGTTCAACACAATTTCAAAAATGGGCTTGGACGTCATTTCGAGTGGAGAGCCCACTTAATGGCCTACAAACATACAAAAATTTCCGGATTTTATAGATTTTGGAGTCATGAAAAATATTTCTAGAGATTTAGTTGATGTCGAAGCTTCCTTAGATCTCTCCTCCGATCACTCTCCCACTATCGTTACAATTTGTAACCCACTAAGAAGTGATTTACCTCACCCATATGTGAAGATGATCAATAGTGTTAATTGGATGAGATTCAAAAAATATCTTAGTAGTCATTGCACGGAAAACATAATGCTAAGAACATCCGATGATATTGAATCTAACATTGCGAATCTTAACGAAAATATTAAGCAGGCTGCTACATGCTACTACCTCCTACCCGCAGACTGGGTTTAATAGAATTTATTCTACGGATATTGAACGTCTCGTATGTGAAAAAAGAAGAGCTAGACGGGAATGGCAACAGCACAGATCGCCCAGCATAAAATCAGATTTAAAGAGTGCACTAAACGACTCCAAGAGTTGCTTAAATATGAAAAAACTGCATCTCTTAAAAATTATCTGGAAAACCTCGATGTCACACCAGCATCTAATTACTCTTTGTGGCGCGCTGCGAAAAAGCTTAAAACACCCGTTGAGTTTAAACCTCCTATGCGCACTTCTACCGGAGGTTGGGCAAGAAGTGATACTGAAAAAGGTAATTTGTTGGCAAAGAATTTAAAATCCGTATTTACCCCAAACAGATGTACTGCTGCTGTTGATTTACCGAGTGTAGTTGCTCCACCCCCTCGACACTTAAAGTTTAAGATGCGTGATGTACAGAAACTAATTACTGAACTCAACCCGAAGAAAGCTCCAGGTATTGATGGAATTAGTAACAAGATACTGCTGAATTTACCACGTATTGCAATTAGAAACCTTCTATTTATTTTTAATGCCATATTACGAGTAGAGTATTATTCACTCCTCTGGAAGTTTGCCAAGGTCAAAATGATTCCAAAGCCGGGCAAAGACCTTACCAAGGCTGAATCGTACAGGCCAATAAGTCTACTATCAACAATGTCTAAACTTTTCGAAAAACTGCTCATGATAAAATGTCCCCAATTCTAATTGGTAGTGGGTGCATACCAGACCATCAGTTTGGTTTTAGGAGTCAGCATAGCACCATTGAACAAACGCATAGATTAGTTAAATTTATAAGAACATTTGAAGAAAAGATATATTGTTCTGCCCTCTTCATTGATGTTTCCCAGGCATTTGATAAAGTATGGCATGAAGGCCTTATTTTAAAATTGAAATCATATCTACCAATAAATTTTCTGAAGCTATTGGAAAGTTATATTACTACCCGGAAGTTCACGGTTGTTGAAGGAGACTTCATGAGTGTGCCCGAATCTATATCATCCTGTGTGCCACAGGGGAGCATATTGGGGCCAGTTTTGTATTTGATTTATACTTGTGATATGCCTTTGAGGAGCAATATACATACATCTACATTTGCCGATGATACAGCCTGCCTTAGTATGCACGAAAACCCTCACGCGGCTTCCCGATATCTACAAGAACATATTACACAGCCGGAACTATGGTTAATCTTATGGAGAATCAAAGTAAACGAACAAAAGTATGTTCATGTCGTTGAAAGTTGGTGTAGTTGGTGGCTTATGATATCAGTAAAACATGTGTCATGTTTGTTTTATCCAAGTGAATATAAAATAGAAATTAAAAGTTTAAATAAAAGTTGAAAAATAGAAAGTGGACCAAATAGGTTTGGATTGAAAATATCATGCAGTTGTTGAGAGAGTTTCTTAAATTTTATTGGCACAAACACGACAGCTATGACGGAAACAACAATGATGTTTATGGTGATGAGCTGATTTTTAAATAAAAAAATTACCTACATACATACACTTGTATATCGTTCTTAATTTTTGTGTTCAGTTTCTTGTTTCCTTCTTGAGTACCTGAAGAAAAATTATTTGATTTATTGCTTTAATTTATTATTTTTACTTTTATTTGCTTTAAAATTTTTTCCCGATTTGCAAAAAAATTTACTATGAATTATGTTTTTTTTTTTTTTTTTTTAATACTCACGATTTTTGCATTCGATCTCGCTTAGCCATTTTTTGTCCACATTTAGCCATTATTGGTGAACGAATTCTGTACATTTAGTACATATTTGTTTCAGTGTTGAAAAAAGGCAAATAAAGTCATTCCCAACACTGAATAAATTGTAAGCAAACTTTTAGAACCGGAAAGTTTACTTTGTAAAGTCTTAATTCAGCTGGGAGAAACACAGAAAGAGACACCCTTTTTCCACACGCAAAGATTACTTTGCAGTCTTAATTCAGCTGTGAGAAAAACAGAAAGAGACTGTGCTACTACCTCTGACTTTCACACTGAAATTAAGACTGCAAAGTAAACTGTGTGTGGAAAAGAGGTAATAGTATTCTTCCCTCTGACTGTTCAAGAATAGAGCGTTGCCACACAAAAGCTGTCGTTATTATTTAGGCCCCTATTATGATTTACAACTAAATGGATAGTTTAGTTGTAATTGTCAAATTTTTATTATGGATTACAACTTTTTTCACCACAAAACAATTGATTTTTATCAGTTGTGTTTTGGTTTTTATTTCGAGTGCTGCCAGACGCCAACCAATCCCATTTGTCAACCAATATTGTTCCCATGTTCATAAAACATGAAATCTAAAAATAAAATACACGGCCAAAACTTAAAATATTTAAAAATGTTTTGTGATGGCTACCATGGTTTCAAAAAACATAGGATGGATAAAAACCTTTTCTTTTCGAGCATTGTTTCGAATACAACTAAAATTAGTTGTAAATCCGAATACCAAAAAACAGTTAAGTTGTTTTAAAGTTAAATTTCAACTAAACTTAGTTGAGTTGTAAACCGTAATAGGGGCATTACATTTGTTTTCTTAAAATACTTTTTACAAGAACAATTCGAGCTGAAAAAAGTCAGTCAATGTAGCAATGGTAAAGTAAGAAAATAAAAAACATTTTGATTATTGAGTTCTTGTTTCAACTTTGATATTTGTTGAGCTTCTCATTTGTTTAAATAAAAGTTTAACATAAAAACTTAAGTTGTTTTAAGAAATTTTTAGGTTCCCTGATGATCTGCATTAGCAACAGTGAGATGCGCATAGTATCCAGTTAAACCCCTCAATAATCATTTTCAATATATTTTTAATAAAAAAATATTTTACTGAATAAGTAAAATAATAATTTAGGATTATTAGTGCGTTAAATTTAAAGCAATTTTTCTTATACACATAAATTAAATTAAACAAATTTTGTTCCAGGCAACAGAAAAAGCAAAAGAAGCATTTCAAAATTTATCGAGATATATGATATAAATTATAAAGAAGAATATTTTTATTACGAGCACTAATACAATTTTTTTTATTATTTTCATTTAATAGGCAAAATATGACAACATAAAAGTGGTAATATATACTGGCGATATGGAGGCATCACCAAGCAATATCCTAGATAAAGTAAAACATGTGTTCAATATTAATCTAGAAAAGGATAATATCACATTTGTGTACTTAAAGCTTCGATATCTAGTGGAAGCAAATAGATATTCTATATTTACTCTACTCGGCCAAAGTATTGGATCAATGATATTAGGATTGGAAGCGTTGCTTAGATTTCCGCCGGATATATACCTTGATACAATGGGATATTCCTTTACATTACCTCTTTTCCGTTTTATTGGATGCTGCAAGGTCGGATGCTACGTGCATTATCCGACTATAAGTACTGAAATGTTACGAAGAGTTCAGCAGCGTGAATATTCTCATAATAATCATAGTTATGTTGTACGAAACCCTTTTTTAACGTGGCTTAAAGTGACTTACTACAAGCTATTTTCAAAGGTAAGAATTAATTTAAATTGCAGATTCCTTAAAGAGTATGATATAATTTAGAATATGATAAATGTTTTCTATATTAGAATGGAAGTAAATATTAACGAGTTAACAGATTGCCTAAAAATTACATAGACAAAAGAAAATTTAGCTCTTGGTTATAGATATTTTCTAGTCAATATCATTCCAGGGGAAAAAAATTAATTGTAAGTTCGGGGAACTATTTTTTCTCTACTTCCAAAATATGTGTGAATTTTTCACGAAGTGTTAGATTTTTATTTATAAAATATATGGTTAGGTTAGGTTAGCAGGCTGCTGGCAAGGAAAAGTCGAAAATTAGAGTCCAGCTCACTTGGGTCCATTACAATGATCCCTTTGTGCTACCTGGAAGTTGAAAAGGAGATAGAAAGAGTGAGAGAGAGGGAGGAGGGTGAGAAGAGTAGAAAGATACAATAGTTATTTAACGGAGGTGAGAGTGGGTCACAAGTATTATAAGTATTAAATTTTTAAATATTAGATTTTTATTTATAAAAATGTATTGATTTAAAAGAAATTTAGGAACATATGAAAAATCAGATTTACTCAACATTATGAACATATGTACATGACTTCGGATTCACTGAATATGGATAAAAAAAGAGAACTTCTTGCAATGACAACCCTATGTAAAAATCATTAGAAATGATCCTAATTCTCACTATTTGCGGATCACAAGTTCAGGATCTTATTGATAGAGATGTGCAAATATCGTGATTTTATTGTGTCTGATCGTGATCAAATTTATAATTAATCACGCGTGAGTGCGACTTAAATAAAATTACTCGTGCGTGATCGTGCGTGCGCTATTTTTAAGGATCACTCACGAATCCTCACGCTCTCACGATATAACATTCCTGCATAGGTACATACATACATATGTAACTATATTGAATCTTTATAAATAAATTATTTTATAATAATAAATGTATAATAAATACTAATATATATGTGCATATACCTATGTATATTTAGTTAGTATGAGCCTACAAACATAATGAATACATACATCTTTGTAAATATGTATGTACCTATGTATGTTTTTTAGATACCCTGTAGGAAGTATCAATTGAGAGGCACTACTGATGCAATAGTGTCTTTGTCACCAGGACTACTGAAAAATTGTACCACAGAAAATATGTTTTGCTATAGACATTTAACATGTGCATGTTATTGACTCCTAGTACATTTTAGTAATTCCACTCTACATTTTTGTTAATCAAACTGCATATTTTGTTCACATTTGATGTTTTATTAAAAGAAAAGAACTAATACAAAAAAATATGTAAAGGGTCCGCCAGATAACTTTTTTTGTTTGAAAACAGGGCGCAAAACATCGAGTGTAGCTTCGGCTGTGTGGCATGTAGCGCCGTCCTGTTGAAACCAAATGTTGCCAATATCCTCATCTTCAATTTTTGTGAACAAAAATTCGTTCAACATCGCCCGATAACGATCGCCATTGACTGTAACGGCCACGGCCCAATTATGCTACTGGACCAAAATCCGCACCAAACAGTGACTCGTTTTGGGTGCGTCGGCTTTTCAATATATACGTGCGGGTTTTCTGTGCCCTAACCAAATGCGAAAATTTTGCTTGTTTACATACCCGCCAAGATCAAAATGAGCTTCATCTGAAAAGATGATTTTTTTTGGCAAAATCGGCAAAGTAATGTCGCAATATTTCCCAGCCACATTATTGCCACATACATATATAAATAATAGTTAAAGGCCCAATTTATAAAAATTATTACGGCCTAATAAAGGGTTTATAAAACAGTTTCCTTACCAACATTTTCTTAGAAAGGCTTATCTAAAGCCCTAATATTTTCTATAAATAGGCAGATAATATATAAAATACTTAATCGTTCGACTTTTCGGAAAATGCAACCCTGATCTAGCAAGTTTTTATAGTCTTTTGAAAATTTTCATGTGCTCAATTAGATCAGGGTTGCATCGTTGAAATTAATATTGGTTCAACTGCATCGTTGAAATTAATATTGGTTCAACCAACGAATTTTTTATGGGAAACCGGTTTGATTAATGCTTTAACTTCAACAGTTGTTCTTTTACACCGCAATAGGTTTTTATGTTAAAATTTTTTTTGTATCCCAAACATTTTCATAACAGCAAAGTTTTTATTAAATGTCAAACAACTTTCATATTCACATTTAAATTTATAAATATGTATTTATGTATGTATGTATGTAACTAAAAAAGTTAACAATAATTGTTTATTTTACTATGGACCAGACAAAAATATTCGAAAGACAAAATTAAATTTTTTAAACAAAAATCGTGATGCCATAATTATTCCTTCATGTAAAAAAGTTAACTTGGTTCTATTTTAATTTACAATGGGGTCCATTACACAACCCCACGAAATCCAACTTTTTGTTTCCCCTTGAAAAATTTATTCCATTTTTTCATATATCTAAGTATACAAACTACATCATTGTTTTTTTTTCATCACGACACAATTTTTTTTATGAGCATACCTAATATTTTCACGAGGTATGACAGTATAATTCACCATAACTCGGAAGTTGGATACTAAAACACCATCGGGTAACTAACAAAATTTGCTAAGTAAGCTAAAAAATCAATGGTTTCTTAGGGATTCGTAAAATAAAATTCAAAAATTAATTTTTTTATATATAAAAATTTAACAATTTTTTTCTTCTAAAGCAGAGATAAGCAAAAGTCCGCTCGTGGGCAGTTCGTTATGCTTTTTTTACACGTACATTCGTACAAGCATGCATTTTACTCTCTCTTATATTATATATGTATGTGTTTGCCTGACTTTGTTCTAAAAGCTCATAAAAAATTCAAAACTGCAAAATATTAATTTTTTGGCCATTGTTTGTAAAAGCAAATGTGTTAAAAATAAAATAAGTTAAATATTATGAAAATCGGCTAAAAGTTATAGACTTAATTAGTAATTTAGTGAACTTCGGACATACTGCCTTCGAGCTGGGATGAATTATAATGGTAAACCTCGTGAAAATATTAGGTAGTTAGGTTAGGTTAGATTAGCAGGCTGCTGGTAAGGAAGGGTGAAATTTAGAGTTCAGCTCACTTGGGTGCAATACAATGATCCCTTTGTGCTAGTTGAAGAAAAGATAGTGAGAGAGGGTGATAGGGAAGGGATAGTGATAAAGAAGACAGGTGGTGAAGGAAGCGATGGAGGAAAGCTTCATTCTTTTACATCGCTCTTTTTTTTGCACGCTTTTTGATAATGCAATGTTGCAGCGCCTTCTGGTGTTAATTGGGGCGTATTAAATTTTGAAGCTGTGTTTAGTAGTCATTTTATTTTATTGGTTATTTTACTTCGCCAATGATTCTGCTACACAACGAAGGAGGGCGCTCTGATGTTACATTAGGATTAGTATCTGATAAAGTCGGTGTAGTTTTTAGTGACCAGTGCCTTATGCCTGCATCACTAGAACTTTTCCCACCGGTTTTAAAACTGGTTGAACAATCAAATGCGAAACGAAAACTACCCTAACCAGGTCAAAAATGTGTTTTCGGAAAGAATTTGTACAAAATATAAAAAACCGAATCTGAACCGGATAAAAATATCCTAAATTCGACGCTGGCAATATAGCTTTCCATTATATATGTACAAGGTGGGCCAAAAGAAGTCATCCGATGTTGTTTGGCTCTCATGTTTTTTCTATGAAAATGAAAAACTTCGATTCTGTTTTTTGATTATGTTTATTTGAACCTTTAGAATTTTATTGATTAAGTCGAGAAGATGAGAATAGAGAGAATAGAGTGTATCGCTCCATGGCTTATTCATTTGTATTCTACATCTGTCTAGTTTACAAATGTCAAAATAGATTTGACATTGGCCGCCATTTGCAAAAATAAGAGCATCTTCCAATAGGGTGATTTCTTTTGGCCCACCCCACCTTGTATATATATTTGTTCCTTTTAACTCCTACAAGGAGCATAGGGCCGTAACAAGATCATTCCAATATAATCGATCTGATGTACGATGTTTTATTTCATTCCAACATAGATGAAGATGGGATGTTTCTATTTCGACTTGTCGTTTCTAGGCCAATATATATGTAGAATCTTCCTCAAGCATTTGTTTACAAAAACTTGTACGGATTGTATGTCACGTGATGCTGCATTCCACGTTTCACCGTATAACAGTGTGGATTTTACGTTTGAGTTAAACAGATTTAGCTTTGTATGTCTTGATATGTATGATGAATTCCACACCGGCTTGAGTTATCCGAATGATTGCCTTGCCTTGTTTACGCGGCTTGAGATGTCAGCCTTAGAACCACCACTTTTGTCTAGTATGCTTCCCAGATAACAGAATGATTCTACCTCCTCAAGCCATTGAGTTTAGTTTAGAGTTTATTCTCATTGTTTTGGTTGTGCCAATGTTAGTTTTCAGACCAGCGTGTGCACTATGTTTCAAACACCTACTTTTTCCGTGCGAAATTAATAACTTTTAAAATATTAAACTTTTTGGAGGCTCATTGAGAGGGAAGCTAAAGACAGGCATTTTTGGATAAATTTAAGACAAAATTAACCCATTGGTTACCAATTAGATGCAAAAAATAGTCAATTTATTTCATTATTATTTTTTTATAAAAAAAAATTATTTTACTTTAGTTTTCAGTCAATGTGATTGTATCAGTTAACTGCAATTAATTTTCTAGACACATTTGACCCAAAATATTTATTGAACGGATAAAAATTCGCCTTGTTCGTAGTGGTTTTCTTCATCCACATTCATTGGAACTTAGAAGCTCTATAACTTCATGTGGAAGGTTTAAAGGCTTATCTTGTTGCATGCGCCTGCTTAAGTATTTTGTCGAAATAATTGGATCGGATGTATCTAAAGCTCTGTTGAAAACATCAGAATTTTCAGATTCTATTACGGCTTCAAAAACCTCCTTTTGCATTTCAACAGTTCCATTGGGAGTATGTAACACAACAGATTCTAAAGGAGCTCTTGCTACGGTCTCGGTTACTTTGATACCTTCTGGTCGGCATTTTGACTTATCACCTAGAATTTGGTTATAGTGAGGATATACATATGTCACAGTTTCTCGATTTACTTTCACGGCGTATTGCGTTATACTGTGCTGTTGTGAAACTGTTTTCTATGAAAAAAGCTAACGCTTGATTTAGGTTGACTTTCTGAGTACATCTTTTTACTTTTGGAAGGTCTTTTTGGACTTGCTATGGTTTCTTTAAGAACTCCAGCTAAGTTAGCATATCCTTCCTTTCTAGCTGAGGTTGCTGCAGGTTGTACTAGTAAATCAGTTTTCCCTAATATAGCCGGTGAAAGCTCCGCTGTTGCTCTTCTTTTCCCATATTCCTACTTTTTGCAAAATGGAACCTCTGGACGTCCCACATTGGAAGAAGTAGTTTTAATAGCTGCTTTTTTTAATTTTAAAAGATATGTCGCTATTTAGTCATGAAAAGTTTTCATTTCGAAACCGATTTTCTTTTCTTCCACTTTTTGTCCATTTTGTTTCTAGATACTTGCAGAAAAGGCGTACCTTCCACCAATAATTTCTCGCAATCATTGTCAATCTCAGACGCATCAACTATATTTAATACATATTGGACAAGGATATAATTTTTTGAGTTTTTTTTAGGGTTATTTTAACCAAATTTCAAAAAAATCGATTTTTTTCAAAGCATATGAATCTCCAAAAAATGATATTATTCAGATTACGCAACTTTACGCAATATGAGATAAATCCTAGTAAATGAACCACACTTTAGTGTATATGTTTACCTTTAGTTTGCCAAACGTTAATTTTTTTTTTAAAACAGATGAAATTAAACTTTTGAAAAAAAAACCATTTTAAAGGTTATGTTAAAAATTTAATTTTTCAAAAGAAAAATTTTAACATTTTCAAGAATTTATGAAACAAATTAAGTACTTACATGACAGATTATTCTCCATTAAAAACTTTTTTATAACATTTTAACACACTTTTCACAATAAATGCTCAAACTTTCGATAAAAAAGTGATATTTTACAAAATTGTTTCAACACATATGGAAACAATGACTGAGTGCGCGCTGTCAAACAGTATTTTGCACTTTAAAAAAAAAGTATAAATTTGATTGAATTGGAGTATTAGTAACTGGTTGGCAAAAAAACAAAGCAATATGGATAGTTTCCAATTTTGAATTTCGCACGGAAAAATTAGGTGTTTGAAACATAGTGATCACACCACTTTCAATTTCTTGGACTAATTTATTTATTTATTTAGTAGTATTTAAAATACTTTCAGTATAACATTTTACTTTTTTATATACAAATTTATCTAATTTTATATTACACTAAAAGCAAAAAAACAAATAAACTCGAAACATTAAGTTAAATTATTTTTTACAAAGAATACTATATTTCTTCTAAAAATATTAATATTTAGTTCGAATTAAAATCATTAGGAATCAGATTGTACAGATGGAGCCCTTTATGAAACAATGATTGTTGCATTGCAGTAGTTGTTGTTCTTGGAAGCCTGAAGTTGTTCGCATTTCTTAAGTGATATGGCTGTACTTGCCCAACATAACTTAGTTGATTTGGAAGATATTCTGGAGCATTGCCAGTTTTCACTTTTTTAATAAATATGAGAGTGTTCATTTCTAGTCTTTGTTTTATGTTTAACCATTTTAGTGCATTAAGCATATATGTATGTTATTGGTGCATATACTATATGTTGCATTTTAGTATTGTTCTCATATCTTTATTTTGTAATTTTTGTAATCTCTCTATTTGCATTGGAGTATAGCACGTGTATATTATTGTTGATCCAAATGTATTGTATATATTTATTGCCGTTATTGTTGATATTTTATTTCTTATTCGTTTAAAGAAACCGATTTTCTTACCAATTTTTTCACATGTGTATTCTACATGTTCTTTGAATTTCAATTTATCATCTATTATAAAGCCGAGATACTTAATTTTAATTACTTTTTCAATTATTTGGTTATTTATTTCAAAATGTGTCTCATTGTTCATATTTATTTGCATTATTTTTGTTTTAATTTCATTTAGTTTTAATTTATTCATTTTTAACCATTTATTCACGTTATTTATATCATTTCTCATATTATCTAGACATTGCTGATCTGTATGTCCTTCTGTAAAAATCAATGTATCATCTGCATTTAATATCATTTCAGATTTTTGTAACACATTTGGCATGTCGTTTATATTTATAATAAAGAGCAATGGCCCTAAAATGGATCCTTGCGTCACTACATATTCATTATTTATACATTCGGATTTCACATTATTTACTTTCACCCAGCGTTTAAAAACTTCCCATTCGTGTATTTTCTTTTGCTTCTGCTCATAATCCTGTATCTGAAAATTCAAGTGTTGTTGTAGAAGTTAACACAATAAACGAATAGCTATGTTTTTTCCTAATAGTTTTTAGGACACGAATTTAAATTAATTAATTTATAATTTAAATGTAAAATTAAGGCATGGTGAAAAAATATACTTTTTAGCAAAATGAAGCACTTGATTAAACACAACTTGATATCTTTGATAATACTTTGCAAGTGAAGTTAATTATATATTTAGCAGTTCTTTTCTTATATATATGTACATAGTTATTCCAGTCTTAACAGTTAGTATTATATGTAATATTACAGGTTATTATATATGTATGTATGTATTATGTATTTATTATTAGGGTTTTCATGTATTTTGGTTAGTTAAAATATTAAGTTTATTATTATTATTATTATTATTATTATTATTATTATTATTATTATTATTATTATTATTATTATGATTATTATTCTTATTGTGGCGCAACATTCCGGCCCCATTGAAGGACTGGAAGTCTTCAAGCATATGGCAGAGGAGCCAATTTATGGATTGGGCGTTTATATACGCCGCTTCCTGTTTTGACCTCCGCCACCCTGACCTTGCCGTCGGCGCCTTCGATGACGCTCACGACTCTCCCGGTCAACCAGTGTTGTGGCGGGCAGTTGTCCTCGTGGACTATTACCACTTGGCCTACCTTCACGTTGGGCACATCTTGGTGCCACTTGGCTTTGCCTTGAAGACCTCGGATGTAATCGCGAGACCAAGCCTGCCAGAATGTCTGCTTGAGACCGCAAAGCAGACGCCATCGCTTCCATAACTTCGTATCTCTGACGATCTCGTCTCCTGCGTATTCTTGCGGCAGCGAACGCAGACCCTCTCCTATTATCAGGTGCGCTGGAGTTAGCGCTTCTCCGTCGTTGGGGTCTGGAGACAGCGGTGCAATGGGCCGACTGTTGAGCACCGCCTCTACTTCTGCAAGCATTGTCCCCATCTCTTCGTGCGTAAGCGACGCGTTGCCCACGGCTCGCAGAAGTAGGAACTTCGCTTGCTTTACGGCGGCTTCCCATAGCCCTCCGAAGTGAGGCGCCCGAGGTGGTATGAAGGTGAACTTCACCCCGGACGACGCTGCGTACAATCCTACGGCTTGCTGCAGTTCCTTCAGCACCCTGCTGGCTCCGACGAAGTTCGTCGCGTTGTCGCACAGGACTTCTTTCGGTATACCTCTCCTGGCAGTAAACCTTTTAAAAGAGAGAAGAAACGAATCAGTAGACAAGTCGGATACTAATTCTAAATGTACCGCCTTAGAAGTGAAACACACGAAAACCGCTATATACATTTTTAATGGTGGTCGACCACGAATTCTCAATGAAACATTGACCGGACTACAAAAGTCTACGCCGACAATTAAAAATGGTCGAGTAGCTCTCACTCTATTAGTGGGTAAATTGCCCATTATTTGGGACATTAGCTTTGGTTTATAGCGGAAGCAATGTACACAATTACGAAATATTCGATTGCATTCTTCTTTCGCATTAATAAGCCAGATATTGTCTCGCGAAGGAGCTATTAGGGCCTTTGTACCAGCATGACAATTTTCGAAATGCAAGTTTCGCAAATAAAGTGTGACAAAGCTATTATTTTTCGGTAATAAAAGTGGGAATTTAGTATTATATTTCAACTTTGCGTTAAGTAATCTCCCACCTACCCTTAATAGTGAAAAAGTTCGTTTCTCTTCAGTAAACGTATGAATAAATGGTGTCAATCTTTGTATATTTGATGGTAAGACCTGAGATTTCTGTAACTTAGATATCTCCTCAAAAAATTTAGATTTCTGGATTGTCTCTACAAGTCGATAGAATGACCATTTTAATTCAACTGCAGTAGGTATAGAACTTTTATTTATTTTACGCTTCTTTAAACCATCAACGAATCTAAAGACGTATGAAGTTATTCGAATCAATTTTTTGTATGATGAATATTTTTCAACAAGATCCAATAAAAAGTTTTGAGGATCCTCTACTGCAAGAAACACATGAGTTTTTCTTGTTTCTGATAATTTTTGATTCTCTGTTAACTCGAAGTGTTTGTTAACAGGCCAATGAGAACTCTCATTTAGTAAAAATGAAGGTCCTTCAAACCAAATAGAATTTTTTAATTCGTGGACATCACATCCTCTTGATACAATATCACCTGGATTGTCCTTAGTTGGCACATGGCGCCATGAAATTTGCTCTGACCATTCTTGGACTTCCGCCACACGATTTGAAACGAAAGTGGCAAGTGATGATGGATGCGTCTTAATCCAATGTAGCGTTATTTCTGAATCCGTCCAGAAAGTAACAGTTTCGATTTCAAATTTAATCATAAACTTAATTCGATTCCACAACTTAGCCAGCAAATGTGCCGCACATAACTCAAGTCTCGGAAGAGATTTTGTCTTGAGTGGAGCAACTTTAGACTTTGCAGTCAGTAGTCTCGAAACAATTCCATTTGAATCGGAGCTTCGAATGTAAATACAGCAACCATATGCTCGCATTGAGGCATCAGCAAAACCATGAATTTGAATTTTTGCTGTCGAAGTTGTGTTTACGAATCTTGGGATTGTAATTGAATCAATTTCCAGTAAATTAGATTTGAAATTTTCCCATGACGTATTTAGTCTCATGGGAATTGATTCATCCCAGTCAAGTTTTTGAATCCAAAGTTCTTGCAATAATATTTTGGATTTTGTTACTAATGGGCATAATAGTCCGAGAGGATCGAATAATCGAGAAAAAACTGATAATATGTTTCTTTTTGTAGCTTTCAATTCTTGAAAATTATTATCCAAATGAAACTTAAATGTATCATTCTTCGGAATCCAATGTATGCCCAGCGCCTTAGAAGAATCGGAATCGCTTTGTAGAAGTTTTTCATTTTGTAAAGAGCTCATGAAGTCTGGATGATTGGAAACCCATTTAGTGAGATTGAAACCAGCTGAACTCAAAATTTCAGTTGCTTGGTCACAAACATCAACTTTTGAACCAATAGGCAAAGTCTCTTTGTACAAATCGCTCAAGTGAATCAAACATCTGATGGCCAAAAACGGTGCCGAGGCTGTGCCATAAGTGACTGTGTTTAATCGAAACACTTTTAAATCATCAGATGGATTTTCTCTCCAAAGGATTAAGTGAAAATTTCTATCATTATCATCAACCAATACTTGACGATACATTTTTTCAATATCTGCAGTGATTGCGTACTTGTGAAGTCGAAAACGGATCAATGTAGAATACAATTCTTCTTGAACTGTAGGACCAACCATTAACAATTCGTTAAGTGATACATGCGAAGAAGTTCTACTTGAAGCATCAAAAACTACTCGAAGTTTAGTAGTTGTACTCTGAGGCCGCAAAACACATTGATGTGGAATGAAATAATGAGGAGTAATTGGCATTTTGTCTACAAATGACATGTGACCTAAATTAAAATACTCTTTCATAAAATCATGATACATTTGCCTCATGGTATCATCTTTGGATAATCTTGGTTCCAATGAAAGAAATCGTCGTTTGGCAGTTTCAAAGGATGATCAATAGTTTTGCATCAGATTTGAAAGGTAAAGAGACTTCAAATCGTCCTGACGTTAATCGTCGTACAGTATTTATAAAATTGTCCTCACATTGTTGCTGTTCCTCTGAGTACATTTTTCTTGATTCGTTTGTAAGCTCTTCTAACTCCCAGAATTTTCTGACAATTGAATCGATATTGCTCTCGTTTTCTATAGCGGAACTTAAATGAAAAACATTACTATTTTTTTAGCCCTTTGATTGATTGTATTTTCCAGTTACAATCCAACCAAGCGAAGTTTTTTGAAGAATTGGAAGGCTCGGGCCAGATTTTATTTGACCTACACACATTAAGTCAAAGAAATTTTCTGCGCCAATTAACAGATCAATTTTCTGTGGTTTGTAAAAGAATGGATCAGCTAATTCAACATTCTTAGGAATATTTAAGATATTTGCGTTTAATCTGTGATCAGGTTGTAAATTTGTAATTGAACTCAATACCCAAAACTTGGACGTAAATTGAGTAGAATTAACCCTCGACGTGACATTTAAATCAACACAAGACTTATAACATGAATTTGTGTCGCTAATATCATTTAAACTTAATCTGCCTCCTTCTCTTTTTAATCTTAGTAGCTGTGCAAGTTCCTCAGTAATCAAATTTGGTTGAGAACCGGAGTCTAAAAGAGCTCTAGCTGGTATTAATTGACCAGAACTATTTCGTACTCTCACCACAGCTGTTGCCAGAATGATTCTTTCATCCGATGATGAATAATTGACAGCAGCGTGGGAAGTAGATGAGAACCACTACATACTCTACACTTAGAAGACGAACATCTTGCTACTGTGTGGCCTATTTTCAAACAATTAATACATGCTGGCACAGATTTTATGAAACCAAATCTTTTATTAACAGGCTCAGCACTGAATGAAGAGCAATTATTTACTACATGTTGTGTAGATTTGCAGAATAAGCATTTATCAGCAGATTGTTTTGTTTTTGTGCAATTTAATGATGTCCTAGTATTTTTGTTATTTGAAAATTCAGTTTTATTTTTATTAAACCTCGGTCTTGAACTTGAAGATTCATCCGCAGAAATATGCTGGTAGCGTTTGTTCAAGGCGGCTTCACAGTCTGACCATAATGGGAGCCTTTGAAAGTCCAGCTGTTCTTCCCATTTTGATTTTGTGACTGGATCAACTTTTGACATCACTAAATGTATTAAAATGGCATTAGTTATTTTCTTGTCATCGCCTATTGACAAGAGCGAATCGTATATTGCCGACACCGTATCTATCATGCTTCGCAAAGCAGAAGCCGAAGGTTTTGTTATTTCCGGTAAATCAAAAAGTTTCGATATATTATCGAAAAATATGAGACATTCATTGTCATATACCTTCTTCAAACTGGCTAAAGCTTTGGGATAATTTTCTTCGGAAATCTGAAAAGCTTTTACTGTACCTAAAGCTGAATCGGACAAGCATGATATTAAATGATTAAATTTTTCGATATCTGTCAACGTCGGATCATTATGTACCAAATTTTCAAACAAACTCATAAAATTCTTATATTCTGCGTATTTCCCAGTAAATTTGGGTAGCCTCATATTTGGAAGCCTGGAATGGTGAGTTTGTACGCTGAAAGACGTTTCAGGTATATTTGGCTGTCTATTTTTATTTAAAATGCTTAAAAATAATGACTTTGTGGTGACACAAATATCCTCAAGCTCAGCTCTGTTGTCATTATCAGGATCTAAATTATCCACATCAGACTGAAGCTTCATGGCTTGGTCAATATAATCCTTTATAATGTCTAAGCGACATTCCAGTTCAACAGGATTAAACGAAATAGTCTTCTCTAGTATAGACTGTCGAATCCTTTCAATATGTTTGATAACTTTTGATTTTTTAACCATTAGTTTTTCTAATGTCTCCAGTTCGGAAGGACACTCTTGGCGCTTCTTAGTTGCCATATTTTTAGTAGTTTTTTATTTAAATTTTAATTAATTTATAAAATTTAAAACACTTTTGTTAAATTGAATTATCTTATCAATTTAACTTATGTTTATTCAATATATTATTTCCTCATCGGATACACAATATTCGGAAATTTAATCTTTATGTAGATTACTCTTTTATTCACAAATATTTAATTGAATCAATGTTCCGAAATTAAAAATAATTTATTTAATTTTTCGTAAAAACCACTTTTTACAGCCTTTGGCAAATATATTTATTTACCAAGTAAAATCGTTTTTAAGTTAATTTAATATATAAGACGAAGTATGAACACACATATGTAATTAGATTTTCGATGCTAGTGTGAACACACAAACGACTTTGTAATATTGATTTATATGAAAATTAACTTTTCGACCCTAGTGTGATTGGGGTTCACTGTTACAGCTGTTGTAATGTAAATTATTACAAGTGGTATAGGAACAACCGAAATGGAACACTGATCTTAATAAATTGATAAAAAGCGAATAAAAGGACAAAATAAAAGTGAAAATTTTATTATTTAATTTATTTAAAATTAATAAAATCAACACTCGCGAATAGTTTTGTGTATTTTTTAACGCAAATAAAATTATTTTAACGCGATGAAAATGCCGACGGTAAATAGAAATAATTGTTAAATTTTCTCTCAGTAATGATGAGAAAGAATTATGTGTGTACGAATGTGTGTTAATAAGAACAATAAAAACACTCGCGATAAATTTCACTTTTAAGGGTGGATTTAATTTAATAATAATATTAAATAAACAAATTGTTTCACAAATGTTGAAGTGTAAAAAATATTCTTTGTGTTCGACTTGCAAAGCGATTTGAATTTTTGAGTAATTTACAAAAATCTCTTAAATTTGATTCACACACATAAATACATACATACATACATGTGCTTATCACTAAATCGATATTAACCGTAAGTATGTACCAAATACAACAGCCACCTATATATATCTACATAAAAGACACAAAACATCACACTAAAAACACCAACAAACAAATACAGCACACATAAATACATACATACATACATGTGCTTATCACTAAATCGATATTAACCGTAAGTATGTACCAAATACAACAGCCACCTATATATATCTACATAAAAGACACAAAACATCACACTAAAAACACCAACAAACAAATACAGCACACATAAATACATACATACATACATGTGCTTATCACTAAATCGATATTAACCGTAAGTATGTACCAAATACAACAGCCACCTATATATATCTACATAAAAGACACAAAACATCACACTAAAAACACCAACAAACAAATACAGCACACATAAATACATACATACATACATGTGCTTATCACTAAATCGATATTAACCGTAAGTATGTACCAAATACAACAGCCACCTATATATATCTACATAAAAGACACAAAACATCACACTAAAAACACCAACAAACAAATACAGCACACATAAATACATACATACATACATGTGCTTATCACTAAATCGATATTAACCGTAAGTATGTACCAAATACAACAGCCACCTATATATATCTACATAAAAGACACAAAACATCACACTAAAAACACCAACAAACAAATAAAAAATGTTGCAAAAACAATATTTGAACTTCCGTATGATACACGTGACGTGTTGGTTTTCAGCTCTGCAAAGAATACAGCGGCAACGGGGCATCTGGACGAGACTTCTAGATGATGAGTTGACCAAATATGTGGAACAATGTTGATGAAGATGATGTTGTAGTTGTTGTTGGTGCTTGTGATTTTAACTTTCGTTTTAGCTAAACTTTTGTTTTCAATGCACTTTTTTTTAATGTTTAATTGTTTGTGTCTGTTTATGTTTGTTCACACTTTTTAAATTGTTTTTGGTGTTTAGTTATGTAAATTTTAAGTAACTTATAAAATTTAATTATCAAATCAAAATAATTTATTAATTTGATTTGTGCACAATTTTTTCACTAGTCCCTGCTCGGGCGCCAAAATGTTTTTTCCTAATAGTTTTTAGGACACGAATTTAAATTAATTAATTTATAATTTAAATGTAAAATTAGGGCACGGTGAAAAAATATACTTTTTAGCAAAATGAAGCACTTGATTAAACACAACTTGATATCTTTGATAATACTTTGCAAGTGAAGTTAATTATATATTTAGCAGTTCTTTTCTTATATATATGTACATAGTTATTCCAGTCTTAACAGTTAGTATTATATGTAATATTACAGGTTATTATATATGTATGTATGTATTATGTATTTATTATTAGGGTTTTCATGTATTTTGGTTAGTTAAAATATTAAGTTTATTATTATTATTATTATTATTATTATTATTATTATTATTATTATTATTATTATTATTATTATTATTATTATTATTATTATTATTATTATTATTATTATTATTATTATTATTATATTATTATTATTATTATTATTATTATTATTATTATTATTATTATTATTATTATTATTATTATTATTATTATTATTATTATTATTATTATTATTAATTATTATTATTATTATTATTATTATTATTATTATTATTATTATTATTATTATTATTATTATTATTATTATTATTATTATTATTATTATTATTATTTATTATTATTATTATTATTATTATTATTATTATTATTATTATTATTATTATTATTATTATTATTATTATTATTATTATTATTATTATTATTATTATTATTATTATTATTATTATTATTATTATTATTATTATTATTATTATTATTATTATTATTATTATTATTATTATTTATTTATTATTATTATTATTATTATTATTATTATTATTATATTATTATTATTATTATTATTATTATTATTTATTATTATTATTATTATTATTATTATTATTATTATTATTATTATTATTATTTAATTTATTATTATTATTATTATTATTATTATTATTATTATTATTATTATTATATTATTATTATTATTATTATTATTATTATTATTATTATTATTATTATTATTATTATTATTATTATTATTATTATTATATTATTATTATTATTATTATTATTATTATTATTATTATTATTATTATTATATTATTATATTATTATTATTATTATTATTATTATTATTATTATTATTATTATTATTATTATTATTATTATTATTATTATTATTATTATTATTATTATTATTATTATTATTATTATTATTATTATTATTATTATTATTATTATTATTATTATTATTATTATTATTATTATTATTATTATTATTATT